>VNWY01000191.1:0-68801 GCA_009869845.1 Pseudachorutes palmiensis | reverse complement strand
CCCCTATAGAGGGATTTATCCCTCAATACGGGGTTCTGATCCCTCTATAAGGGGATCTTTGCCGCACTCCAAGATCCCCCTATAGAGGGTTATCTCACACTGCATTTCATTTCGGTGGTTGAAGAGGAAAGGTCAGTTGATTCTAATTGAGCAGTATAAAGGTCAAGACTTTTAGTAGAAGGTTTAGATTAATCAAGAGTCCATAATAATGGCTGAGGAAGGCAACACGGGTGGTCACTTTCCTGACAAGGAACAAGGAAAAGCGTAAGTTAAATTACATTTCACATGTTCATCCAGTTTGGAAAAATGTCTTGGTTTGGTTTAGCAATGAAAATGAACTTCCGGGCCCACTCACACTGGACAAAATCACAGGCCGGAAGCGAAACCAAGCGGACACGGTTGAAAAAGCCAAGGATCAAGATCTCTCCCTCGATGAAGCCACTATCGCCTTGATGGAAGAAACAGGGTTCTTTAGAGACATGAAAGTTCGGATTTTCAAGTTTCTAGATGCACATACTGATTGGTCAGGCGAAAACACTGTAAGTGCATGTGTTAACATTTGTTCAAACAGTTACATTCATTCTTAATTTTTATTACGCAGCTGGATCGTGGCAAAATGGATGAACCACTCGTCAAGCACATCTACGAGTACCTCAAGTGGATTGGAATGAAGAACACTGCATCCATTCTCTTGAACGAGTCTGGCTACAACTTTCAGTCTCAGGAACTTCAGGATAACGAAGTGCCTCTACTCCAACGATTCGGCAAGCAAAATCAAGCGAACACAAGTGGAGTACGTGACTCGATGACTGAGGTTTTTGAATCCCCTCCTGGAGGTTTCATGCATTCAGATGAAGAAACCTTGTTCATGACTCCTGGAGAAGGGGAGAGTTTCACTTCCTCCGAAGGAATGAGTACTTTCATGACTCCTGAACAACTAGCCGAACTCCCAATGGTAACTCCGTCTGTCCTGCTTCGCCTTGCGCTCCGGGAAACGGAATTGTCTAACAAGACTACCGAAGAGACGTCCCTTTGTTCTGATTCGAGTTTCGAAGAAGGAACCGAGGAGGACGCTACCACTTCGTCTGAAACGATGCCAAGCATGATCTCTGAGTGAGTTAATTAAAAACTTTTTATTGTTGAACTTTTACATTGGTTAATTTTGTAAACTTAATTCCCAGCACCTTGGATTTCATTCCTAGTCTTCCAGAGGATACGACTCCTGCCAATTTAAACACCGATGATTCAAAGTATGTCAAATTACAAATTACATTTCTTGCCCGAAAGTGATTGAATTATATTTTTAGCAATTCTGATACTGAAGAGGAGATCCTTTCAACGTTGTGGGATATATAAACTGATCTCCAATCTCAACACACGGCACAATACCTAGTCTTCCTTCTTCATCGAAACAAGCCGTGATTCAAAATGTGAACGAATACGCGTAAAACTGAAGTACAAACCTGAATGATTTGCTCATTGTCGTACAAATTACAAGCAATCTATAAATTAAATTCAAACTGAAAAATAACTTGTGGTATAATTGTTGCAATTAGTACTGAACTTTATTAATTAGTGAGTAAATGAGTAAATAAAAGTAATTTTGTGGAGGTCAGTGACCTTTCCAAATCAGAGGTCCAGAGGTCATCACATTCTTGTGCTGAGGCGCTTGGGTTTTTTTCTCACCTTCACCAAGCCCCGCGATAGCTTAAATTCAGGCACTTTTTCGGTGATTCCAATTCTTTTTTTTTGCACCTTTTTAGAACTTCTCTGCTGTTTCTGCCGGTAATCAACGTTCTAGGCTTTCCAGATTAATTGATTAATTGGTAAGTGAGCTTTGGTAGTGTTGAATTAGTTGGATTAACTCATTGCATATAGGTGATTCAACGAGTGGCACCATTATACGTGCATTAGATGCCTCCTCCTCTACAATGCTGGTTTTCTAATTTGTTTTTCTTTGCAGAAGAGCCATGTCGGAGAACAAGGATTTCTACATCCGTTACTATGTTGGTCATCGTGGGAAGTTTGGTCATGAGTTCCTGGAATACGAGTTCCGCCCGGATGGCAAGCTCCGCTATGCCAACAACTCAAACTACAAGAATGACACAATGATCCGTAAGGAGGCTTTTGTTTCACCTGCAGTTTTGGCTGAGCTCCGGCGCATTGTTGAAGATTCGGATATCCTTAAGGTCAGCAGGATTTGAAGATTACTAACGAGAAGGGAATTAATAATCTGACATTATTTGTCCCCACTAGGAGGATGATTCAACCTGGCCTGCTCCTGACCGAGTCGGCCGCACGGAATTGGAAATTGTGAACGGGGATGAGCACATTTCATTTACGACGTCGAAGATTGGATCCCTGGTGGAAGTGAATAGCTCCAAGGACCCAGATGGTTTGCGTTGCTTCTACTACTTGGTACAGGATCTCAAGTGTCTCGTCTTTTCACTCATTGGACTTCATTTCAAGATCAAGCCAATCTAAACAAACCCCAGCTCTCATGTACTTTGTAAATCCAGAAATTCCTTTTTATTTCTCTGATGATTTTTACAAAGTTTATGTATTTCTATAGCTCTTGGGTCTTCATTTGTCACTAAAGATTCTTTTGTGGAAATTATATACCGTCCTCAAGTTATTTACTGTCTTCAGTAAATTTAAAGTCTGTATATTTCAAAGTACTGAAGTAGAGGTGGTAAGAGCCATTTCGAATAGTGGAAGGTTGAGTCCCAGGGAACTAGAGTAGATTTAGTATTCCAAGGTCATTTCTGTCCATTTATACCCTAAGCACGCGCATAGATTGTTGAGCAGTGGATGAGGAGGATTATTTCCAGTTGTTTGATTGGTTGGAAAGGAAGGTTCGCATGTGTAGGAGGAGGATACTTATGGGTGGTTGGTCGAGTATCTGATTATCCCCAATTATGAGCATGAATGAGCTCCATCGAGTTCCAGACTCGTTCTGGAATTGAACCTCACTTCTTTGGAAATTGTCCAAGAAGGTGGACGTGGATTGTTCCTGGCCTGAGCCCTTGTCCTTGGAACACTAACTAAGATGCGAGGCTTCCTGTGGCACCTCATGTGTCTCACAAACCTCGTCCCGAAAGAACGCTGTCCTGACAAGTACCCACCATCAGCATGTAAAAATCAATTCTCTCCCAAAGAACCTGGAATCTGGATAATCTTGAATCTTGTTTTTCCAGATCAACTGAACCACATTTGGAACCCGACGAATCCATACTTGTCAGACAAATATCGGAGGGGATTCTACACCAAAGCCAAGGACAAAATGCCACCGGACTTGCGATCCCTTCGAGGAAAGAAACTCAGGATTGCGGCTGTTCTAGTAAGCTTCTTCCGGAATAAGCTCAGCCATACATTGTTATGTTTAAAAAACTTTCCTAGGAACCACCCTACGTTACCAAAATCAACGAAGCCGAAGGTACACTTGAAGGGAACGCAACGGTTATTCTCAACGTCCTTCGCGAAGCTTTGGGCTTTGACTATAAGATTGTGACACCCAAGGAAACCGATGATCGTGTCGTTGGCCTTTATAATGAAACTGTAACTGGAAAGTGGACGGGAATCTTGGGAATGTTAAAGAATAATGTAAGCTAACTTTAAAAAAGGAAGCATTCTTTTGACAGCAAGGATTAATTCATGATTCCAGGAAGCGGATTTGTCAATTCAGTTCATATCAATGTTACAAATTCGGACGCATGCTTTCGACTTTTCGGCACCATTTGGGGAAGAGCGGTGGGTTGTCATGATGCAGCGGCCATTGGAGACTACAGACGGCGAAGGACTTGTTGCACCCTTTCAGAGGGATGTAAGAACTTCATGTTTATCAAAAACCAATCAGATTCCCTGACCTTTGGGTCATCCAATTCTACCATTTGTATTGTAGCTCTACATGTATAATTCAGAACAAGTTGAGTTGGATGTGGATGTCATTATTTTCAAAAGTCTTTTAAACTTTCCACGTCTGAAGGAAATTGCTTGGGACCCTGTGGATTGTCTAGTGGAACGTGGAATGGAATAGAAGTATTGATTTTTATTCTAAATGACATGGGGCTAGAGTAGCGTTTTTACCCTTGGTATAATAAGGTTCTTAAAGCACGACATTGTAATCCATCCTGTCCCTCTTGGACGGCCAATCGAAGGGAAAGGACGCCATCCATCACATTTATGAATTCTTAATTTGGGCTGTTTCGATTTTTGCATGATAGGATGACAATAAGTTCTGCCACACTTAAGACTGTAGAGAACTTATGCTCACCTCCTTATTCATTTTTAATGTCATTTCTGGCCCAATTTCTTTGAGTAAGCAATGGATGAAACGTCGTTGACGTGATGGCTCCATTTGCCCCAATTCACCACAAAGGAAATTTCCATTGTCTTGACTTTCTGCAGCTTTGAAAGGGGATTTTTGTGGTAGAATTTCTTCCTTTCCGCGTTATACTCAGAAACGTTTACTTAGGAAGACATGGGGGTTTCTTGGTCACCATTTCAAGGGCGTTGAATCGCGCATCTACGACCATGAAATCGATTTCTCCAGAGAATTCTTTATGCTAAAAGTTGTCACTCATCCTGTACTTCTCATCTTACCAACAAGTGGGATACAGTAATTGCTTCTTTCTTTGATCATAACAGCCCTTCTTAAATTCCTTTGACAATCCTTTTTTTGTTTCGGAAGATGGACAGCCCTAAAGTAACTAAGACCGTCCCGCCCCATGGCGTGCAGCTTTGCCTAGACCAATGAAAACTGTCTATGTCCTTGTTTTCTTTTTTAAATAATGATATGTTGTGATATGGTTCTGTAGGTCTGGTGGTATCTCATGGTATCTTTGGTTTTGATGGGCCCGCTTGCTTACGTTCTTGTCAAGCTCCGATGTGACGCCTGTCGCAGTCAACCTCATCTTGCAATCCCCTACTCCATCGGAAGCTGTGTCTGGTTCGTCTATGGAGCTCTTATGAAACAGGGATCCGTTCTCAAACCAATCGCTGGTAAATGAATCCACCCACACGTTCTTCGTGTTCATTACTTCTCTGTTGCAGACTCGTCGAGAATTCTGTTTGCAACCTGGTGGATATTCGTGACGATTCTCACTGCTTTCTACACGGCAAACTTGACAGCTTACTTGACGCTCTCGAAGATTCCGATTCCATTTAACTCTCTGGATAAGATCAGCTACCGAGACTACTGGATCACAAGGACAGGGGACACTTTGGAACAGCTTCTGCGCCTCGAGCAGACAAAGAACGATACAGGGAAAGGTCTATTCTACTACAAGGTAGGTTAATTAAGCACAAAATTCAAGACATGTCCTTAAGCTGTGTATTGTTGATTACAGGGAGAAATACCGTACAAGGATTTCTACCGCTTGAGATGGCGCTACGGACAGACCAATGCTTATGGATATTACTCTACAAACTTGACGTACATGGCCGACCTTGTCAGGAAGAATGGTTTGAATTTTAAGGTTTTAAATTTTGATTAGCGTGAAACATTGAAACATTTTAAGGGTACTTGCTCCTTGACGAACAAAGCCGCGTGGAGCGGGTCATCTACCGAGACTTCAGGGATCAATCATTTAAGAAAGTCCCGTTGGCCTATCGCTGTACTTTCATCATGTCCAAAAATCCAATTCTAAGGGTACCATACGGATTTGCTTTCGTGAATTCAACAATACGAGACATCTTTGCCCCAACGTAAGACCGAAGCAACTTCTGAACAACCTTGTGTCTGTAATTTGTAAATCCAATTTGCAGGGTTAACAAATTGGCAGTTGGAGGGCTATGGAACTATTGGAGACGACACGATTTGCCTGTGAAGGATCCATGCTCTGCAGATTCCGACTTTCGTGAAAGGCAACTTCGAAACGGAGACTTGAAAACGACGTACCTGCTCTGCACTGGTGGATATTCCATGGCTTTTCTCTCATTCGTGGTCGAGGTCATCCACAAGTGGCTCTCAAATCGAAAGAGTAATTTAGAAACTATAATTGAATTATAGTTACTAAATTCATTTTATTTTACAGTCAAAGCCCAGCTCGTTCCGATGGACAAGTCCAACATGAGTTTTTACAAAGGGAACTTGACCGTCCCACCGGGTGCTCCGACATATTTCGACACGGAGAAGTTCTTGAAGAACATCAACGGACGAAACTACATCGTTATGAAAACTGCGGACGGAAGAACCCGACTTGTTCCCAAGTCGGATGGAATGCAGGCACTCCAGCCTGTCTATCAACCGCCACCTTTGATTTCATTTGGCTACATGTCTTAAGCGCTCAGGCGCAGCTGCTGGTGCTATTTGCCGGTATTGCTTTACACTCACCGCAGTTATGAATCTGGCACTTGCCCTTTGACCCAAAGTATAGAATAGAATTACAATAGAAACTTCATTTGAAGGAAAAGCTAGCTTAAACTGCTCAACATTTCAACAGGGTTTGACATTTCGTAATGGGATTATAAGAATGCAAGTTAAGGTGCTAGCGCTGAGATCAAATGTAACTGTGATAACATTGTACCATAGAGCTTTAAACCCAGTTGCCCAATTACTAATCACATAATCTAATTCGCCTGGATGGGCCTGATCTGAATGTTGCTTGAGAGTCTAAAGAGAAAGCATTCAGCACCACATTAGTTCTTAGTCCATGTTAATTACAAATAAAAATAAAAGTCCAACTTTCATTCAATCCCTGGAAGTGTTTCTCCAAACACTTTCTCCAGGAAAAGATCATTTTCCAAGGAAGATGCGCCAGCGTGATATCATCGATTCTTTTCCAGCCTCCACGCTTTCATCCGCATCCTTCCGTTCTCAGAGATTTCTTGCCACTTCTTATTATGGAGGAAAGTTTTCAGATTAGCCCATTCCCAATTTTAGTTTTTCCTTCTCTTGACTGACCTCCCACTGACCACCTCACTTTTTCAAAATGAGTGCACTGAATTTTATTCTTACGTTTTGGGAATTTCTGTTAATCTATGTGAGCTTTGCGAGTGAAACTATAGGGAACCCAGTGGTGTACCAGATCGGGGGAGTCCTTTCTGATAACAAATCGGAACTACATTTCAGAAATATTGTTCAAGTAAGTACCAATCAAAACAAAGTTCCTAAATTACTTTGGATTCCTCCGCAGCATCTTAATTTCTACCCGGATTATGTACCAAAGGGAATAACTCTTGTAGCAATACCAATAGCTATGGACCCTAACCCTATTCGCACTGCAATCAATGTCTGTGACCACCTCATCAAGAAACAGGTAACAACAAACATCCTTTCACACGTATTTGACACGCTTTTGGTTTGCAGGTTTACGCCGTCGTTGTTTCTCATCCACCAATCGGCGACTTGTCACCTGCCGCTGTGTCATACACCTCGGGATTCTACCATATCCCAGTAATTGGGATCTCATCCAGAGACTCTGCCTTCTCAGATAAGGTAGATTTAATCTAAAACCTTTAGGAACCTTCACAGTATTTTGGGGCGTTTGCGCAGAATATCCATGTTTCGTTTCTTCGTACTGTTCCACCATACTCTCACCAGGCGGACGTCTGGGTGGAAATTCTGAAGCATTTCCACTACCAGAAGGTAATATTCCTCCATTCCTCGGATACGGATGGAAGATCCGTTCTTGGCAGGTTTCAAACAAACGCACAAAACTTGGAAGATGATGTGGAAATTAAGGTAAGCAAAGTAGAGTTGAAACATTGATTTGAAGTGAGACTTTATTTCTTTGTCTTTGTCCAGGTTGAGTCAGTCGTGGAACTTGACCCCGGGATGAACAACTACATGGAAAAACTTTCAGAAATCAAGAATGCTCAAGCGCGTGTGTATTTGCTCTATGCGGGGTATTTATTGCCAACTGATTCCCCCAGGAAGAACAACTTATAAGCGGATTGTTTCGGTTTTTAGTTTAAGCGACGCCGAGGCAATATTTAGAGCTGCGAGTTACTTGAACCTGACAGGAAGCGGCCATGTCTGGGTTGTTACTGAGCAACTGCTCCAGTCCCCTGATGTACCTCAAGGGGCAATCGGTCTCAAACTACTCAACGCTGCCAACGAAGAAGCCCACATTAAGGACAGTTTGTAAGTCCCCTTCACTTCTTCCGGTGGGGACTTGAGGCTTAATTTTTTTTCCTGATTCAGACACATCCTGGCGGCAGCATTGAAAGAGATGAACATGGCGGAAAACATTACTGCTGCCCCTCATGACTGCAGCAGCTCAGGAGTCACATGGGAAACTGGGAAGAAACTATTCGAGTGAGGAGATTTGTTGCTTTGTTGTAGTGGGAAGTAATTAAATATTTGTTTGCAGGTACATCAAACGACAGGAGTTGCTGGACGGGGCTACTGGGAAAGTTTCCTTTGATGAAAGCGGTGACCGGATTAACGCAGAGTACCATGTGATCAATGTCTACCCAGGGGGAGAGTTGGAAGCTGTCGGACAATATCTCTTCTCAATGGTAGTACCACACGCTTCAATTCAAAGCAATTTGACCTTATTCCTCTGATTTCCAGGAAAGGAAGGAAATGAAACTGGGCATAAACGACAGCCTTGTGATTTGGCCAGGTGGGGAAACGGTCAAACCAGAAGGATTCATGATACCTACCCATCTACGGGTAATTTCACTTTAAAAAAATATTTAGAAAATTTGATTGAATTAATAACAATATTAATAATAATAATTGCAGGTGTTGACTATTGAAGAGGCTCCATTTGTTTTTACGCGTAAAGTTGAGTCTGCAAGTGATTGTCGAATGGACGACGAAGAGCCCTGCCCTCATTACAACACGACCGAAGACTGTAAAGACATTAACATTCAGTCTGCGTCTTTACTGACTCTGTTATTCCCATAATGTAGCTGATCCAGTGATGTACTGCTGTCGAGGATACTGCATCGACCTGCTCAAGAAACTTGCACTAACGAAAAATTTCACTGCTTCCCTTGCACTTTCTCCAGATGGGCAGTTTGGTAGTTTTGTTACAAGGAACGGAACAAGTAATTCCGATGAGATTACATTGACGTTCATTGATATTGATTCTCCCATTTGTATTCATTTAGCAAAGAAAGAGTGGACTGGTCTGATTGGTGAGATAGTCAATGAAAGAGCAGACATGATTGTCGCTCCACTTACAATCAACCCAGAACGGGCACAGTACATTGAATTCAGCAAACCATTCAAGTACCAGGGAATTACCATTCTCGTTAAACCCGTAAGTATCACTAAAACTCCCATTGGAATCACAGTTCGGAATCGGTCCAAACTTTTTATTTTATAGCAACCAAAAGCCCCGACGTTGATTTCTTTCTTGCAACCTTTCCGAGGGAACCTTTGGATCTTGGTGATGGTGTCAGTCCACGTGGTGGCGCTGGTGCTGTACCTGCTTGACCGCTTCTCCCCCTTTGGACGATATCGCCTGGCCAATATGGACGGCACGGAAGAAGACGCTCTCAACCTTTCTTCTGCCATTTGGTTTGCATGGGGAGTTCTGCTCAACAGCGGAATCGGAGAAGGTACGTCAACACATTATCCCTATTAGCCCTTAAACAAAATGACCCTGTGAAGATATTATTAGAACTGTGCATGGAGGAGATGTTGTGGAGGTTGTTTGTTGCGTTATGGTGAAAGTGTGAAGCCATTTATTTTAATTTGTGGCTTGAGCGTCAAGAGCAAGAACATGTTCCGAGTAAATTACCGAATGGGGATTTATTAGAGCCTCATTCAAAGGCAGGGTTTTTTGTAATTAGAATTCTAAGATCTACTTCCACTTGATTTTAATGGGAGCAGTGGAACCACCAGCCGCTGAAATTATTCGAGAATTACACTCGCTCTCCTGCCTCATTTGATGTTCTAATCTTCTCCGAATGCCGGCGTCCTTCCTGTACGTCTTTTAAATTCCGGTTTCACTGAAGAGCTATGGAAGGATGCTGGAAGGATGCTTGGAAGGATGCTGGAGGATTTCAATGAAAACCCATTTCCTTCTCTTCCCCAGGGACACCACGAAGTTTTGCTGCTCGAGTTCTAGGGATAGTCTGGGCTGGATTCGCCATGATCATTGTCGCTTCCTACACAGCAAATCTAGCCGCTTTCCTTGTCCTGGACAGGCCAAAGACAGATTTCACAGGAATACACGACAATCGAGTAATACCACACAAACAATTTGTAAAACAGAAACCATACTCATGAGTATCAATCTGTAGTTGAGGAATCCAACAGAGAACTTTACCTACGCCACTGTGAAAGGGAGTGCAGTTGACATGTACTTCCGGCGTCAAGTGGAGTTGTCCAACATGTACCGGGTAATGGAGAGGCGCAACTACGACACTGCTCAACAAGCAATTGATGACGTCAAGGCAGAGTAAGTTTCCATAATCCCCTTCCGGTAATTCTTACGCTTGGAATGGATGTTTCTCCAAACCAATTCCCAGGCACGTCTCTGATTGGACCCTGATTGTGACTTGTGAGTGGAACTTGAAGTGGGGAAATGTGGCTTGGCGTGGAAATAACGACGTGAAAAATTGACTTGATGGAGTCAAAGTGAGAAGAGGCATTTCGGAGTTACGACATTTCTGGGCCTTTCTCCGTCCTTGACTTCCTTAATTCCATCCAGATTTAATTTATTGGGAAGGCAATTAAATTCTATTGGTTTCCGCACTCTCAGACTCCTTTCAGAAGGGTTTTATGGAGTTTAATAGTCATCAAGGATCCGTCCTTGCCAAAAGACGCCGTCTGTATAAAAGGGGAATAAAAGTCATCCAACTTCCCATACTCTTTCCATTTATAATTGCTTTTATTCCTCCTCAAACGTTTGTTTCCAATGTTTATTGTTTTACTGTACACCGTAGGAGACTCCAAGCGTTCATTTGGGACAGCTCAAGGCTCCAGTACGAAGCAGCTCAAGATTGTGAGCTCATCACTTCCGGTGAACTCTTTGGACGATCCGGCTATGCAATTGGACTCCAGAAGGGCTCCCCATGGGCCAACGCAGTGACACTTGCTATCCTGGATTTCCATGAAAGTAAGAGGGAAGAGGAGGCTGTTGTGAATGGCTAATATTTCCCTTTTTCCAGGTAGCTTTATGGCCCAGTTGGATGAGGAGTGGATCATAAATCCAAAACCACATCCGACGGATCCATTACGAGCCTGCAAAGCAGAGGAACGAATCCCAACCACTCTAGGATTGGATAACATGCGGGATTCATTCATACTCATCGCGGCAGGTATGGAATCCTTTGTTGCAAGACCGCAACGCCTACAACGTCTACGACCAACCATGTTGCTATGATAGTCTGTGGCTGTAGGAATTGGCGGTGGACTAGTGCTGATCCTCATTGAAATCTTTTACAAGAAGCATCAACTCAAGCACCAGAGACAGATGGAAATTGCTCGTCACGCTGCTGACAAATGGCGTCAAACAATCCAAGTGAGTTTGTCTCTTGGTGTTTGTGACACAGAGCATGTGTTGTTTATATGAGCGTGATTAGGAGTAGTCGTGACAGGAAACTGTACAGAATCCTCGTATTATGAGTTGGAGGGAGATGGGATTTGTGTCTTTTCCTAAATTCTGTCAGTCAGGTTGTGGCGTAAGCATTTCCTGGTAGGTTTATGTAATTTCCTTTCCTAAAGTCTCCGCACGTAATTCCCGTATCACTCCTTTCCCGAACAAGTGCCCAAAGTCTTAAAGATTTAGTCATGCCAAGAAGGAAACTTGAATTTTAAGAATCAATTAGAAAGTCTTCCAATGCCAGTTTCCTCCTCTTTACAGACTTGCATTCTAAATAGGGAAAAGACGGGCTGAAACAATACCCAATAGGGTCGGGATATCTTCGGCTTCGGTTCCGACTTGAGTTTAATGTCCGGGATTTTTGGATGTGCCTCGTTTCTCAAGTTCCTTCCTCGCGTTATGTCATTAGATATTCAGCAAAGGGACTCCGTTATCAGCTTCGATGGGAAGTCAATGGAACCTTAAATTAGATGCGAAGAAAGCGCTCGTGACTCGGAAGCAAATCTGCTTACGACAAAAAACTTGCAGACCAAACCATTCTTCTTTTTTTTTCTTCCAAGTCACTTCCTTTTCAACCTATGGGGAATAATTCTTTTGTTTTCAGCAACGAAAATTAGATCGAAGTTTGGACTTTCAGCGGAAGTTTAAAGAGAATGGACCACCGCCATTTTGGACTCCTGGACTCGACGTTCGTCAACGAAGTCCAGTAATTGCCAAATCCAATACAATTTTTGTGTAGGAATAATTAAAAGGGTTAGAGTGCTTTGTGGCTAATTAGAACTTTATATGCCTTTGCCTCTAGACTAATTACATTGTGTACACAAATTATAATCTTTATAAAGAGTGACGGAAGAGGACAGAAAGAAAAAAGTCCTAACAAAAAGCACGGTACGAAACTACTAAAAACTTATTAAGCAAAGAGTGCATTTCCATCATTCTAAATTAAGTCTAACGATCATTTTTTTTTCTTTTCCTTTATAAGCTTTTATGAAATGACTGATTTCACTATTTGTTTTTGTAGAGGTTTTGAAATAATTGACTGTTAGGTGCTTTGTCTTTTGCACTTTTATTTAATGATAGTGTATAATTGATTAATTAACTAACAATTTCCTTAATATGACTACCGTAACAGTGTACTTTTACACAAGTACAACAAGGTTAGGAGCTTCAAAGTACGACGAATAAAAGGGCCATTCAGAATATGAAATAGTAATTAAGTACCTTCCCTTTCCACTTCATAGCACACGAGTATCTTCTTCAGCGGAAGTAAGGAATGAGTAATTAGCACAATTAGCACATGACAAATCAAATGTCGCCATTGGGCGGTCTGTCCAAGAGTATTTTGCATGAGTAAACAACCCCATTGAAATTAAAGGGGAGTGTTAATTACAGACAGGATTGACCTGTTCGTTGTTTTTGGGAAAGTGCCATTTAAAACTATGGATTTTTAGCCTTTCTTCCTTACTGGGTCCAGTTACAATTGTTTAGAATTCACTATCACAATTCTGGTCTCATCCAAGAATTCAAATCACGAAAACAATTTATACAATTTACATCATACACTTAGTCTTCTTCTTTCTAGGCTCTTATTCACCTTTTTAGTTTCACTTTCCTACACTCAGACTCCTCCACTTTCCCAGTTCTTAATTAAACTACATTAAGTCAATTAATTCTTTTAATGAAAACATCTCACTGAAAAAACTGGGATCAAAGGCTTTTCTTTTAGTTTTTGTTGTTTTTTTATCAGGCTCAGGTAGGCCTTGAATCCCAGTTTTCCCCATGAATTAAACATTGTGATTGGAACTTCTACATTTTAAGAAAGTCAACTGCCACACAAATGAGGAAGTGGGGCTTCTTCCTGGAGGGCTGCTGAACAGTCGCTTACCTAAAGGGAATCTTTTTCTTCTAAAAAGTTACGTGTTGCTCTCAATTTCAAAATTGTCGTCTAAAAATTGGAAAGAAAAGAAGAATGTCAATATTCATTTGCTACGTGTGTCAGGATGTCACAATGGCCACGGAACAGACAAAGCAAAGGTGCATGTAATTGGATGGAAACTTTGAAAACTGAGAATTTTATATTTATTGGAACTTTTGTTTGTTTCCGGTTTGTTTGGTTTTGCCTGTATTTTGTTTGATAATGATAAAGGGAGAGAGAAAGCAGACAGACTGCCGAAAGGCAGGCAACAATGTTTGCAGGAAGAAAGCGAAGAGAGATCCCATAGGGCCCTCCAAATCAATCCAATTAGGGTCACCTGTCAAAAGGAAATATTCCAACACAGGCAGAGCATGAGAGAGACACCTTTCCTTTGTCTTTCAAACAGAAAGGGATCCTCGGGATCACTCATCGGGAGGGGGATGACCAATTGGGTCACAACTGGGTCACAACTGGGGCCACTAAGCAGACAATAGGACAGAACAACACGACAAATGGGGAAGGGCGCTTACTCTCTCATGAAAACAAACTCGTTGTAATGATTCCAGCGGGATTCTTCGGGGTCAACGCCCGGCTTCAGTTCAGTTGACCCTCCGGATGTCCCTGACCCACAGGATGCGACGCATCTGAAACAGAAATGAAGCCTTGTTATATAGTTTAAGTTTAAATTTATTGTAGCATGAAATGCATGAGGGATTTGTAGGATTAGGATGAGGATGGGATTAGATGTGAGATGCTGCTGTGTGGAACTTTCTTTTTCTGTTCCTCCTCTCTTAGTTCCAGGCTGTTGGATCGAGTAAATAAGAAAAGGAAATTAGAAGTTTTCGTATTGATTAAAAAAGACGTGTTCCGTCTGGGATTGGTCGTAGCCTTTTGAGCTCAATAATGGAGCAAACATACGTTTTAATTAGTCCCTCCTCCCAGAGAAACTTTTTACTTCCTTTTAGCTTTGCTTGACTTTGCAGAATCCTCTCAACTGAAAGGTTATTTCTTCTACTGATTCATCAATACTTTCTTCCACTCCAACTATTACCAGCAGTGCCTTTTAATAATCGCTTTTCCTTACAAATGTCTTTATCCCTGATCCAAAATATAAAACAATGGGAGAACCACGTACAAAGTCAACCTGGAAACAATGGAGGGGGAAGGGGGTGTTGAGATGTGGATTAAATCACGTAGTTGATAGGAATCTGTAAGACAGTGGAGGATAACGAGGAGTGATGATAAGTAGTTCAATAATAACTACAGAATCGTGATATTCAGGGGGTCGATATTATTTGGGTTAAAGCTTCCACTAACATTTTTATTTGAAGGAATTGTAATAAAAACACGTTTCTGGTTGTATAGTAAACGTAAGTAAAAAGCTAAAAATTCTTTTCCCATAAAGTAACTAGGATAAAATACCCTTGATTTTGAGTTTTTCATAAGCCTGAAAAGAAAGTCGTAAAGGGAATATGGTTATTACACAGACGGATCATGAGGAGTCCATAACCCTCAAGTCTCCTTCCCTGATTAAAGGACCCACCACCAAAGTTTTATGCTTCCGTTCTTTCTTCCTTCTTTAATAAAAGTCTTGAATTTTATATTTGAAATAAGTTTATCAAAGTTTTTAAACTGTGAAGTGGGTATAGACTGTTGGACTTTTGTGAAGTTATTGTCATGTCATCTTGAGAGGAGCTAAGGGTGGAAAGGTAGTAAAGTCTTTATGAGTCATAAACAGGATCTACATCCAAGTGTCTCACTCTCCTTTGTTTTTAAATAAGAATGGAACATCCTCATCTGGATTTTAAGGGAAAGAATCCAGCCAAAGTTCCTGGAGTCCCTTCAAAGGAGCCAACCCTCTTGACTCCCAAAGCATATAAGGAAAGTAATCTCCAGAATCTGGCTCTTTACAGGGGAAAGATGGGGATGAGAATTCCAACTTTCACCAAAGGAGAAAGCTCAACTGTTCTCCAGCTATTCCGTTTATTTTCATTTGGACGGAATCATTCTCTCTACCTTACCTAAATCCCGCATCTTGAAGATTGTCAAAAGCTTGTTCCAGAAACAGATGCTTGAGAAAGAATCTGCCCGTGTATCTGTCCAATGGTCCACGATCCGGATCACGACTCTCATTTAAAGCCTCTCCAAACACCTACGAATCATAAGCAAAGGAGAAATTGGCTTTCTCTTGAGTCAGCAGATGGAAAGGAGCTTTAAAGCATTCCTCAAATCTCTCGGTAAAAGTTCTTGTGAAAGCATTTGGCATTTCATTTACTCCCACGGTCCTTAATCAAATGCTAGAAACAACAACGGAAAGGGAAAGATTATTTTCAATCAAAATATTGGTCTTTCGCTACTCGGTTTTCATTTCCTGTTCAACTTTATTGGAAGGATGGTTGTGGCATGGCTCTTCCAGCCAATATTATCTTCCGGTATGCAAAAACAACTTTATATTTACTGCATAAGTTTTTGTCGTGGGTTATTAGGCCTGGTGAATTGTGTATGAAGGGAATGGAGGAAAACAAAGCAAATATTTGTTTATTTGAAAGAAGCCTAGAGAAGCGTAGGACTATGTGCATAGGATTTTAATGATTAAATTCAAATTATGTTTGTATAATTCAGTCAATTTCATCTCTTAAGGGACCTTGTTGCTCTTCAAACTTTGAATAGAAGCAGGATTAAAAGGAAAGGGAGCTTAGTGGTCCAGTTTAGAATTCTACAGATTTCATTCCAGTACGCTTTCAGCTCGTGTGTGAAAAAATGCTGTGAGAAATCCATAAGAATCATTGCGCAGAGCAAAGAAAGGACAAGCACAACGTGGAGAAAGTCCAGAACTGAGCTGGCACGAGGAAAGTAGAAAAAGTGAAAACAAAATTGTAGAGGAAAGTGCTATAGGAGTGGAAGTGTAAGAGACGAGGAGACGAACAGACTTCCGCACTCTACAATTCACATTTTTATGGTTATGGCGGGACTTTTGGAATGAAAAGAAAAACGTTTAAAAATAGATGAGTCCGCCTCAACACCCACTGCATCAAACCCATGTCCTTTTGGATGAACTTTCCCTTTACTCCCACCACCCATGCCCCTAATGAGCAGGGAAAGGCAGAGACTGATAAGGAAGTGGAGAAAGTAGAAAAAGTATAGAAATTTTGTCTCTTCCAAAAGACAAAAAATGATATCAAGTAAACATGAATAAATTTGAATGGAACTGTTCATATTTCAATTCCTTTGTCAGAAGAAAGGAGAAAAGTATTTTCTATAAAAACTTTCTTTCTCCTTCTGCACCGCACCTGGGAGTAGGCGGACGTGAATTTATTTCTGTTTATTCTTTTTCTAATTCCTGATGGCCCATTTCCATGCTCACAGCATCACTTATGGAAAAACGGAGAGTGAATCCAATTTTTCATTTTGTGGATAATAGGATCTGTGTGTGATGGTGCGTGTAAAATAGATACAAAAGTCCCAACTGACTCGTCTCCAGGTCTTCCAGGAGTGTTGGAATGATACACAAAAGAGTTCCCCTTGCTCCACGGGAATTTCCTCACTTTCCATTTGGTGGAAATTGAATTTATTCGAGTGTTAAGATGGAATAGGCGGAGGAATGGAGCCAAGGATTTCCTCCTCATTAGATTTACACCTTCAAAAGGAGAGTGTGAAATGGACATGGGATTCCAAAGGCAGACAAGAGGTAGTAGTAGGACACATAACTCTCCAATGGCACAAATTGCCTAAATTAGGGTTGGAATTGGAACAAATTCACAAGTCCCACCAGTCGGAAGATCAAAATGAGGTCCAAAGATCGATAGAGAATTGACCTTCTTCCCCAATTTTAAAATGAAGAGGATTGTAAGGGACTTTGGATTCTCCACACCCATAAAAAATAACAACGGGGAAGGAGAAAGGAGGAGGAAAGCAATTCGGAGCAGAATGCTCGGATATTAAAAGTATGGATTAGGCTCTGCATTGAGTACAGGCTGGCTCTTTTAATGGAATATGTGAATTGTAAACAGAAGAGAATACCATTTCTGTCCCAAAGGAAAAATGCTCGAAGCCATTCAAAGTTGTGGAGATGAAAAGTGTTGAGAGAAGAATGGTTTCATGTCCTTTAGCTTAAGTCATATAACGTCAATTCAAGAGCCATCCAACAAGGCAATTAGACCTTTGAACAATGGGGGTTTACGGAGGAAACTCTTGAAGTTGACCATTAGGTTGGTTTAATTCACCAGAGGAAGGAACTGGGTTTTCCCAAACGAGGAGAAAGTTATGAGCAATATTGAATAGTAATAGTGGAGAAACATGAAGAGAAACAGAGTCCATAAGTCCATAGAATTCATATTGTGAATTCCCAATGGAAGGTTCTTTTCCTTGTTTCATTTTGATTTGGCTAAAGTTCTTTTGGTGAGATCCTGGTAAAGTGAGCCCCTGGCCTCATCTGTGGTTAAGGGCTGTTATTGTCTCTTGCCGAGTCAGAGGGCTCAGGTGGAGAAAGTCAAGGGATCGATAATGAAATGCAGAGGAGGTGAAAGTGGATCAGTAAACCAGAGAGACGCCCTTTGTAATCCTCCCTCCACGACCACCGCCAGATCAAATATACTAGTATAATGAACCTGAAAAATTTATTGAGCTTTAAGGTCGTTCGGACGGAAGAAACTAAAGTTTTCCACCAGCTCCCACAAGTTTTTTCACTTCCATCTACTTCAAAGGGAGTGCAACAATTTCTTGTCGCTCCAAATTCCCACATTGCTACTACATTGCCTTTGGGGAAATGAAAGTGGAGAGAATTGAGCTCAGGAGACGACAGTAAAAGTTTGGATGGGAGGCTGGAAATGAATAAGTCAAACGAATTCTATATCAATAACAGACATGCATCGATTCCTCCAAGCCTCCAAATATTCCATGACCCAAAGTAAACAAGCAGACTGGAAATAAAACTGGAATCCAGGAGAAATGTCCTCCAGGGAATCCTTCTTTCAACCCTCCCGCAGCTTTTCATTTTTTTGGTAAAGTGCTCAATTCTCTATTTACATCTTTAAATCTCCCTTGTGAACCTAAATAGTAGCGTAAAGGGTTTGTGAATGAATATTCAGTTTAAAATGATTCATATTTCTATTGTTTTACTATTCATATGGTCCAATCAACCGAGAGTGGATATTGGTGGATTGATTTATGTTGTAAATGGATCTCTGTTAAAAGCAGACTACACTTAGCACAAGGAGATCCCCATCTCATATCATTTTCCATGTTTCCGATTCCGAGATGGATGGATCCTATTCCCATCCATTTATTTTGTTTTTGCCACCTTGCCTGACAGGCAATGGAAACTTCATCTATTTTGCCATTCTCAGACTTTCATTAGTCATGCCTGGATTATCCTCTAGGGAAGGTAGACTCTGGAGGCACATAGTAGAGGGTATCTGGAGTGTATTCCGTCGTCTCAATTTAAAAGTAAAGTGACTTCTATTTATACCGGACACTAAAAAGGAAATTAAACTCAACCAGCCATTTGTCAAAGAACCAGATTTGTAACACTCCTTCTAATGTCATTTTGGCCTTTAATGGAAATTGTAAAAGCGACTCAAGTTACAGAGTCTGGAATGAGTTTCGTATCTTACAACATGCAACACATCCACAAACTTCTAAACCCCATATTCAGCATCTTCCACAGCATCTTCTCAGCATCTTCTATCAGTTTCCTAAATTAATTTAGCTCACTCATAAGTCTCAGAGTCATAACTATCTAATACAAAATATGCAAATATAAACCAAGAAAACCCACCCGTTGTTACAAACTAAGAAACATCAACCCCCTTCTACGCTACTTCCCTCTACGCAACTCTACCCCCCCCCCCCCCGCCTCTAATATACGCCTTGCCTCCATCTTTCCTCGCCTAATGATTCTCACTTTCCATCGTAAAGGATATTTATTTGAAGCGTGTCTTGGTGCTTTGAATGATCAAAGGATGGGATAGCAATTAGACAAGAGTCCCACCTACTCTTGAATAGGTCATTGTCTCCGCTTTCTCCATTACGCCCATCCCATCTCCCTCCCTTATCCTAAATTCATCTCACTCACGCAGCATCAGGAACTAAAGAAAAATACGCTTTGCTAATGAATCTGGAAATCTTGGAAACAAAAGGATCGCTTCTTTTCGTCCTCTCATCGCTTCTTTTCTAACAAAATAATCTTCCATCACATCACTCTCACTCCAAAACCCTTTCATTAATCACAACAAAACATCATCAATTTCACTCAATCCTATTACAATCAAACTCTCATGAAATATGCTTACAATATTTCAAGGAAATCCATCAAATATACCAAAACGACAAATTGCAATACACACAAATGACCTTTTCCTTTGATTCTTTTCAAAAGTTCATGACTGCCAATTCATTCCTTTCAAACTTTCACTGGATTTTTATTGTTTTTCGTGACCAAGCCCTTTTTCTTACCTCTCGACACAAAGCGACTCTTCCGCATACAATGATTCTTGCCAACTTCCGAAACTTGACATCCGATGTTCCGTCTCGCCCAAAGGCAAATGTCCCACGGTATCCGACTGTGATGAATCCCGTCTGCTTGTTGTCATCTAGAAGGAAGAAAGTGAAAGCAAGTTGACCAATTCTCTTGGCATCTGAGTTGAATAACATGGAAATGAACTTTATTTTTAAGATAAGGCTTTGCATGGAGTGGTGCCAAGAGTATGTTTTAGACATGCAATATCCATACAACAAAGTACAAACGATACATGGAAATATTATAAAAAATCATTTTTTGGTTGACAGAAACATGGTAGATTGTATACAGCAAAAGGTCACTTCCTTCGTCCATGGGTCATGGAAAGCTCTTCAGTGAAATGTATTTGAAAATGTACTTACTATCAAGGAACCGAAGGAGTCCGTCTAATTGGAAAAATTCAGCTTCTGCACGGAGGCGTGCCTTTTCACGGAAATTCTCAGGAAGGATGACGCTCTGGTTCCGCAAGTAGTCCAGAATGTAACGAAACAAAACGCCATCGCGGTCTATGAAAACCTTCCCCTTTGAGTCTCGTGGGATGCAATCAATCCCTGTTGGTAAAAGGAAATAAACCAATCCAAGTCAACATATCCTCAAACTACAACTAATTTCAGACTTTAATTTCTCCCATTCCGCCATCCGGAAAATTAAAAATGAAATGTGGCTGGGTGCTCTGTGGAGTTTTGAATTAGAGTTTGGAGTGTTACTGAAGTTACTGAAAGTACGTCAACATAAGTCTGAGTATTAGAAAGTGGATTTGAACTTGTGTGTGATTGGCTGTAATCTGGATGTCTCAAGTGTTAATTTTGACAGTTGGAATAGGAATATGGATTTAGTTCTCATCGATTTAGACTGGTTTCAAATGTGGTTTTCACACTGCAAACACATAAATTAGAAGCTCAAAGTGAAAGCGGGTGAGGAGAGGTGAGTCAATCGAAGCATATGATTGGAACCTATCTGACTAAATCTAAAACTAATTTCTAATTTAACAGTCCAACTGAATATATTTTCCAAAAATAGAAATTCCGGAGAAAGGATGTTTTGCATGAGTCCATGGGAGTGAGAGGAGAAGCCATTATTATAAAATATCACACCGCTTCCTCGCTTCCTGAATGTTATTCTAACATGGACTTTTTTGTTGTTCCAGGGTAGTTGAAGCGGAAGAAGCGATTAGAGGAGTCGGTTGTAATCTTTGGTATTTTCAATTTGGATTCTGCTGCAGTTGAAACGAAGCTATCAGAGGGAGAGTAGGACATTACAGTCTTCGTTCCTCGTCCGAATTGATTACTCATTCGCATGAACGGAAAATGTTAGAATTATCAAACGTATGTATAACAAACGGAAGAACTTCCGCGAGACGAGTAGCACAAAAGAAGGAATGGCGACTCGAACCCACATATTACGGGAAACGATTTCATTACTCATATCAGACGCCTTTGTCATTCCCATTCTGTCAGCCACAGCCACATGTCCATTTGCTTACAGAGGGAGAGAGATGGATTAACGATCCGGGCATTGAATTTTGAATGAGCCCGCTTCCTCTATTCCAGTTATGCTTTATGCTAATCAGAAACTGTCAAAATGTGAATGACAGTGACAGGAGTTGGACCACAATGGAAGAGTAGATGACACATTGGCACAAGTAGAGGAAATCAGGGTGAAATAACAACCAGGCTGTGGAACGCATCAGCCTATGCCTGCTTCCGTCTTTCATCCTCCCGCCGGGGAGTCGCAAGTTTTTGGTTGTGAATGCATTGGATGAAAGGACGTAATGAGTTGGATTTGTGCCGCGTATTGCGGATGCTGGGACCACACACTTGGTAATGAATATGAGAAAGCCCTGGTCTCGTCATTGTCATTCTGGAATTCACTTTCACCACTTTCTCTCTTGGTGGTGGGGAGTTTCTGTAATCGATTCATTTCAAGAGAGCCGGTTGAACTGGTGAGATTAATGAAGAAAAAGAATGTGAAACGTCTGGAGATATTTCATTATGCAAAGGAAGTGTAAGTCCTGGAATCGGGAAATGTGGGACTTGGTCTCCCACAAATCGATCCCAGCCGGTTCATTTGCATTAGAATGGGAATAAGGAGCTCCAATTCGAATACATTTTATGAATGTTCTTTTGGCTACAAAATGCAGCTCTTCTACAAACTCAATTTCTTTAATGGAAAAAGAAACTTTGACTTTTGTGTCAAGGCTTCCAATCCCCCGGCACAGTTTGGCCAAAACTTTTGTTTCCGCAGTCCTTTATATTTCCCTGCCAGAGACGATGATACGACAATTGAAAAAGTTGAGTTCAAAGTGTATAGCAAATACAGAAAGCTCCTCTGATCTCAAAGTCCAAGTAAACTTTAGACTTTGCGTCATCAACTGTCTTCCTTTCAAACAATTCAGACACCAAAATTCACAAAAACCCTCAACATCAATCTCCCATAAACACCAAACATCCGATGCACCAACCCCAAGGGTCACTCTTCACTTTCTTCATCTGAATTGACATGCCCCCATAGTGGTATTCCCCATAGTGATAGAGTGATATGGACTTGGCAAGGGTGAGGATGAATGTCCTTTTGGAGAATGTGTCAACATTCTAATTTCATTTCATTTTATTTGACTCCTCCAAAGCCTTGTTTACCTTCTCAGCTTTCTCTCACTACTTTCTCCGTGTGTTTAGGTGGTAAGTGAGATTGTGTGTGTTTATGATTGGTTCCATGTTGAATATCCTTCAAACTCTTCCCACACTTTTTATCTTTTCTGTGTTGTAGTGTAGAGTGATAGGTTAGAAGATAAGCAGAATCTTCGCAAGGCAGAGGGAGACGAGTAAAGTTGAAGAAAGCAATAAAGGAAAGCCAGCAGGGATCTCCCCAAAAGGAGAGAAAGTGAAATGAGGAAGCTTAATGGGAAAGGCTTAAAGATCTAAAACACTAATGGAATTGGCTCTCAAAGAAATAAACGTCAAGCGACACTCTTCACATATCCGGATCAAATACACGTTTGCATTCCCTTAAATTACACTTTACTATAATGAAAAGTACTCAAAACAAATGTGACAAATTAAGTCCAAAGGTAAATTCCACAAAAGAACAAAAGGTGAAACTTTGGATAAAGTAAAGTCCATTTACTTATACAAGGGCGCTTAAAAATACCCCTTTGAAACCATCACTTTAACAATCTTCTGAACTTCTTATTACCAGACATTAGAAAAAGTTTAAATGGTTGGATGGTTGGATGGAGGAAAGAAAAGGAGAAAATTAAAGATAAATCAAGATAAAAGCAAAAAGATAAAAGGCATTTTTGGCATATGCTGAACTTAATTCATTTTGTACTTTCCACCTAAGAGGATTTCCTCAGTCTATAATTATAAGACTGCTTCCTACCACCAGTCCTTGTGTAAGCTCCAGTGAAATGGTTCTCAGGTCGTGGGAATGAAAATGAAGAGCATTTGTTTGTCTGATGTCTGAATTGCAAATCCACTTATAGAAAACTAAATTCATTACCTTGCGAGAACATTTCTGCGAGTCTTCCTGGTTCCTTCTTGATGGTGCTCAACTGCGTGGTGTAGAAGACTCCTCCGACGTTAAACTCCACGACAGGGTCGTCCATGATTTGTGTTGAAAGGAGCAAGTCAATTAATGATTTCTCAATCCAGGAATTTGTGATTGCGTGGTTGATCGAAAGTGGGGAAAAGGCAGAGCCTAAAAGTATGTGAGCTTAACCGATTAATTAATCGATCACTTTCCTCTGTGGTCGTGTCCCTTTCCCAAAGTCACAACTCGAGATCAATTGCGAGTGCTAGACTTCATTTGCGGGCAGTTGTTTGTTAGCATTTGTGGGTAGGATGAGAATTAGGAAGAGACTTTGGGCTGTCTTACTTTGTGGATTGAGTTTATTTCTGGTAAAGCGATGAACTGGCAGGGTCCAGGACTTGTGTCGACCTCCTTCCTCTGCCTCCTTTCATTCGCTCAATAAATTCTATTCAATTCCTCTTCAATTCAATTCGGAGGAGGGTGGAGGACGTGATCTTGACTGTGGTTCGGCGGCGGTGAGCATTTAATAGTCCTGTTGGAACCGTGGCGGTAGTTAGTCCTCGCGTGATGATGAATGGGAACTTGCTCCTGCCGGCGCGGACGCCGTCCTCGTCCTTCTGATCTTCTACTCCAAACTTTGGGTCTGAATTCGTCCCATCTGCTTTCTCCTTTGGATTTGAGAGTCAGGAGGAAGGGCTGCTGCCCAGGAACTATGTAGAGGTAACCAGATTTGGTAGGCTGGAAGTAATCTGATTTCGTCTTCCCTCGAATGTGTCAGTAGGAGAAAGTTTTGGCTACAAAGGATGATGGGAAAGTTGAGCGTAACCGTGTTCTGAAACTGAAATTAAAAGGAAGAAGTTAATGAGGGCACAATCATTCCCCTCCAGAAGCCTTTAGATACTCCTTAGACCTCAATAAGTCCTCATTTGAATAAAGAAAATACACAACGGGGAAAGGGAAACTTTCATTCAAATTAGAATCCTTTTCTTCACAATTCTTGCACTACCTTTCACTTTTCTTTCACTAGGTTTTTATCCTTCAACAACTCATTTACATTTGGATCACTATTGGGATGATTTGATTAAATTCTTACTTTACTTTTACAATCTTCTTTGAATCCTTTCCCAATTGGGCCTGGGGGGTTTCACTCCGATTTCCTTTCTACTGGGTAATCATTCTTCACGGCATTTTCATTCCCTCTCAACATTTAGAGCCTTGTGAGGGAAAAAGTTTAAAAATTCGTTTTGGAAAGTAAGCAAATAACTCCTGCTGAGAATCAAAGGTTGAGTTATTGGGTGTAAACCAATCCCATTCGCATGTCCTCATATCTCATGCTTAATTGGGCAGTCAAGTCCCAAAAATCAAATGAAAATGCACGCACTGCCGTGAGCGTGGATGGCCTTTGATCCAACTACCCTTAACTCTGCAATTAAACTCTGGAGCAGTGACACAGATCGCATGTGGAATCAGTTCAACAAACGCGTGTAAAGACAAGCCTCAAATTGGAAATGGTTCTTGTGTGGAACATAGGAAATGAATTATATTTAATTTATTTATTAGCCCTCCCCTCGTCCCTGTTTGTTTAATGCTCTCCCCACTTTGTCAAAAGGATCCGATGGAGAGCCTTGTCTTTTCTTACCACCAAAGAAAATACTTTAAGTCGATCCTGGAATTGGATGTTTGAGCAAGGGGAAAAATGAGAATAAAAGAAAGTTTGGAAAGGAGTGAGAAAGGAGAAAGTTGAATGGAAGAGAGTGAAAAAAGTTCAAAGCAGACACAGAAGGTCTTCCATCCTTTTACTTTTTACCTTCGCTTCATTTGCTTACTGTTATTCTAACACACCGCCATCAGAACGTCCAAATGAAATGACAAATTCCAGTTTTGTGACTAGAAACCTAGGATTGTTTGATGGAATGTTTCATACCTGTTCTCCATTAGACCAAAGAGATGGGTTCCGGTCCGTAAAACTTAAACTTTCCCTTTGTAATATAAAGTGGCCATTTACTTAGGGAATTTGGGAACCTACTAAGTTAGGCCGGGAGCGTGTCTCTGCTTTATGCTTCTGCTTCCACCCCAACCCGCTTCCTCTTCACTTTCTTGATTCCTATTGGCTGGAATCCTTGGGTGGTTGGTGATTGGTAATAAACAAACGGTGGTGGTGGTGGGAATTCCAGGGCAAACCGGAGATGAGCTTTTTGGTTCAGAGTCCTCGGAGGGAGTGGGAAAATATCTCCAGTCTACCCGGGCTTTTTACACTTTTGAGAAATCCATGGTCCTTTCACCCGTCCTCGGTTTCTTCCGAGTCCCTCCGCGGGAGGGAGAGGAAACAAAGTAGACGCTCTGGAAATAATGGAATGGAAATAAGACTTTGCTACTTTCACTACTTACTCCTTGTTGCTTTCCCTTGCAACAACGACGCCCATTATTACAAGAAACTGAAATTGGCCCGAAAGCTCCTCGAGCAGAGTCATTTCTTCATATCCGGATTCCACAAACTCCTAATTCCAAACCAAGAGCCAAATGGGGGATTGAGGCGATGGATGGAAAGGAACACCGAAGAGGAAGAATCGGATATGAGAATCCAACATAGCCTCGGGTAATGAATGAGCTCATTGTTGTCTTGAATGGGAGATGACCAGGAGGTGTGTTTGGCCCTTGCTTAGATGGTATGCTTCCATTGGTAGAAGTTCCCAGGGAACAGGGGAGCTCATGTTTATAAGTTTCCACACGTCTTGCTGCCTGCGGAAGAAACAAGAAAGAGACAACTTTCTGGAAGTTGGTGTTGATCTCTAAATTCCTTTAGTTTATGATTTTCCTTAAGACGTTTCCCTCTAAGCCTCTCCTGTATTCCAGTGTACACAAAAGGAGGGGAAGTGGATTGGAATTTTGTTTGAAAGTGTGAAAGTGACAGAGCCATAAATGCATTATATTGGGGAATCCGGTACTGACAAATGTCAATGTGTCGACTCTCTCTGGCCATAAGTGGATTCAAGGAGCCGTGGAGTGAGAAATGACGTCCTTTTGGCTGGGCAGAAGTTCCTTGACTAGTGAATTGATGGAATGGAGAAGAAGGTGAAGAAGCGGAAACTGAGGCAAGTGTGTCAGTGTCCTCTGCCAAAATAAAAGTGGATTTTTACCAAGGATGAGTGATCGTCGGGCCCTTCTTGACCCCGAAATGTACAAAATCTCCGAAGAGGACTCCCAGGATGAGGAAGTGCTTTCAGGTTTGCATAGTATGCTGGGGACAGCCGGAACTGGAGTGATGGGGTCAACCAGAGAAGCCATTGGTCATGAGGCCAAAGGAACAGGATGGTCTCGAGTGGGTAGAAGAGTGGTGGTGAAGGATGAGAGAGGTCAAGTGAGTGGGGTCAAATGGCCAAGTGAGAGTGAGGATGAGGAGAGCAGCGGTTCTTCTGGAGCAACGGATGAAAGTCGTGAAAGCGACGACGACTGTTGGACATGCTCCTCATCAAAAGAAGACGGTGAGAAAGGCCTAATTGAATTGTACTTGAGTTCATCACTTTCATCATCACGCTTTCATTTTCATTTTCATTTTTCCCCTCGTACTAAATCTTGATTTCATTATTTTCAGAATCAGGAGATGAAAGTTGGAGCTCGTCCTGTTCGACTTCAAGGAGCAGCTCATGTTCCTCTTCTTCTGCTTCATCAGGGGAAATCTCAAATTCAGCCTCAGACGATGGGAAGACCGCAGGAATGGAAGACTCTCGGAATCTCTCAACTTTCTCCAGCCACTTTCACCGGAAAAATAGGAGGAGAAACGTCTCTAATTACTTTGTGTGAGTTTCACACTTTCCAATATCCACCACCACTTCCATTCTCTAAAAGTATAATTTCAATTAGGATTGAAAACTCCCACTCCCTTCACAAGTCCTCATAAAATGTGTGGTAAAGAGTAAAGTCTAACTCTTTCTTTAGGACCAGAGGGAGTGGAAAGTCGTCTTGTTGTTCCATATAAATATCACTTTTGTGAAAGTCTTCCTTTGGAAATGGAGACAATGGGATGTTGAGACGGGAGTTTGTGGGGTAAATGTCTTGTAAGATAAAGCGTTCTTATCGTATTTTGGAGTCTAGTGGTGGTTTGGTGTTGAGTAAAAGTAAGCGGAAGTGGATGTTGATTTTGGACACATGCTTCCTAGACTGGAGACAAGATTAAGTGCAACGGCGGAAGCGACTTGCTATAGGCAGCGTATCTTAATCCCTCTTTCCACCACAGTCCCCTTCCCTCTTCATCGCTGAATCCGACAGTTTAATAAGTAAAACTTTCTAAATGGACCAAAATAGTTAGTGAGCTCAGGGAGCTGAATTAGATGAGCTCAAGAGGCGCTTTGCGCTTCCAAATAAGTTCCAGCTCCAACTTACAGTACAGAGGGACGATAACATTTTACAACCAAAGTTTTTCAATGTTTTGTCCCATGGAAGTTGGGAAACTTTGTTAAAACTAATATGGAACAGCAGCCTACTTCCCATGGAAGGCTGAACTAAACTAACTAATTGCAGACAAGTCCAGGTACAACTGGTCCCGTGATGCTACTAAACAAATCACTCCACACTCCAACTGCACATGCACAAACAACAGATACACAAGAATTCCCTTTGTATTAATGTCCAGTTTTAACTTTTAACGGATTAAATTCAAGACAAAAACGACATTAGAACTTCATCTAAATTTCATTAGACAAAGTTGACTTTCTCCCAAAAAGGATTTGGCGAATAAAATGGGGAATCCTTCAAAATTATCCTTTTGTTTCTTTGTGGGTGAGTGGAGGATAAATATAGGAAGCATAGGCAATTAGGGCTCAAGATCTCCTGCCTCCAATGTCTGCGCATTTATATTTTATTCAGTAGCACCAAAGAAGCCTTTCCTTAAGAACAGAGTTTCCGTGAAACCTTTTCTAAAAAAAGGAAAGAAAGAAAGAAAGGGGCCCAGAGTCGCCAGAGAGGCTTTGAGTTGAATTTATTAGAAGGAAAGCAGTGAAAGTCAACTGGCTGGTTCTCTTTCGGTGGAATTGGCGGATTATGGCAACAGTAAAATAATTCATTTCTTTCCCTTCGCTCCGGAGATTCGGATTCTTAGTCTAACTCTGATTTTTACTCGCCGCTTTTTCCGCCTGACGACAAGCGTCCTGTTGAGTTGCGGGGAAAGCCATTCCGAGTTTATGATTAAAATCCAGTTACTTTTAATTCCTGTTATTAAATTATGAATTCCCTCAAATGCCTTCAAAGGAAAGATGAAAAAGTAGATGAAAAGTAATGGTTCTATTTGCCAGAGTCTCAGAGTGTCATTAACCCTCGGAGGAAGAAAGAATACTAAAAGTCAGACACAATTCACAGACTTTCACGGACATTTCAGATGGAATTGGGCGCTCTGGAACTTGGACGGAGCGATCCTAATCATTCGAATTAGAATCCACCCCACAAGCATAAGAACTTTTGAAAGGATGAGAGTTTGGAGGAACATTAAGATTTAACGAGTTTAAATCTAAAGTATTAAGATTAAAAGGGACATCATTGACTCTTCATTATGTAAAACCAAAAGAGTTTAATGTAGTAAGTGTGGAGACTTGTTTTATATTTACAAGCTTAAGTTTATGTGCTTCCATTCTTTATATGTTTCCATTATATGCTTCCATTCTTTATTCCTTTCTTTCCTTTCTCTGAATAAAAAGCTGAAAGTGCATAGACTGGTGTTGTTATTGCGGCGTGTGAAGTGAGTCATAAATTGATTGATACATCCAATCCTTTTCTTTCACTTTCTTGCAGGTCGAGCAGCGATATTAAAGGGAATACGGATGGTGACGGGAATGTTAGGATTATTGAATTCTACTCATCGGAAGAGTGCCGAGGACGGCATGATGGACGGCGGCGATTGGGTGCTTGTTCCCACTCTTCCAGATCTCGTCTCCAGATTGAAAAAACTTTTTCTGAATTGACTCACTCCCCATCATCGCACTCAGTCACACAAAGGAAGGGCAGTGGGGAAGAAGCTAAAGGAGGTACTTCACTCCATTGACTCCCATTTCACTTCTTTTGACTTTTCTGAAGACTTTCAAAATAGAAAAAAAAGTTTTGAGAAAGGCGCTGATGAATACAGAATCTAATGTCCGCTTCAGTGCATACTTAACCCACAGTTAGTCAAACCAACAAAAAACCAAGAGATGCACAAAACTTATTCCAATAATGTCAAATGTCAGAGGAATTGAGAATTTATTATTAATTTGGAGAAGTTAATTAAGAACTCGAGGGAACTCCGATCCCATGGGCTTCATGTGGGCGGATGAAGCGGAAAGCTCATCGATGGCCTCGCCCCCTGAGTAGCAAACTCAGACTACCAAAGTCTAAGGATCAATTTCGTCCTCAGACTTTGTCGTTTTGGTGAAATGAGAAGTAAAATGAGGTGAAATCGTCTGGAAGGAAATTGAGAATCCTTAATGCCCGCCAGACCATCTTCCCAGTGCTGCTCCTCGTGGGCACATTTGAGTCTCCAAAGCGTCTTTCCTCCCAGACTCAGATTCAATGGGACACTAAAGAGATGAAAGTGACCATTTTGAGAATTAAGTGAAATCCTCCCAAAGCCCACGTTATGATTCCATAGTCTCCTTTGTCTTTCCAAATGTCATGCTAATGTGTCCTTTCTTCACAAGGAAACTCACCTTCAAGACTCACTCGACTTCTACACCGGAATCCTGATGAGAAAGAGGGACAGAGAGGGACTGAGCAGATGATGGGCAGTGATGAAAAGAACTCTGACTCTCCTTCTTTGTCATCTTCTTGGGACGCTTTTGGAAGAGTAGGCCTCCGTCACGTGAGTTTAACAATTAGAGGGGCATCAAGTGGCAGTGCCTGTGGAAGTGGCAAGAAATCAGAAAACCTTCTTGAAACCTTGCTTGGCATCATTCCCGAAAAGAGAAAGTTTGACGTGGTTGGTTGGAAGGCTGGTGGTGGTAGGAAGGTCCAACAAGTTGAAGAGGGAGAGGATCGACGACATATCAGATCACAAGCGGTGAGTCTCCTTCCCCTGGTGGTTGGTCCACGCCGCAATCTAATTTCGGTTGTCATTAAATTCGCAAGCGTGAAGGAGGAAGCGTGTGTATAAGTAAAGTTTTGATTATGATGAGAGTTTGCCCATTTCATTAAGTTTGATTTGATTTGTGTGTGTGTTTGTTGTGTGTGTGTGTGTGTAAATGTTAGTTGTATTTGGAGAATGTGTGACATGGAGTTGGCGTTATCTGATTTTGGACTGAAAACTGGGTATGAAATGGAATGACTTTCTCTCTGTCTCTGTCAGAGGGAGAGAAAGTGAAATAGTTTCCGGTGGAGAGGAGATTTCGAAACAATGAGAAAGTGATAGGAGGGTATGCTTCAGAATAAAAGGGAACCCAAACTTGTATCTCGTCTTCCTATTAACTTCCAAGCACTTCAAACCTACGGTGCACCGTGTGCCTTGAGACAAACACAGATGGGGAACTGTACCAAAATGACTTTTCTATAAAACCACCACCATCCAAATCTTATTTCGTTTTCTTCTAGGTACAAAAGAGAGGTGAGGAGAGGGAGAGGATTCTGATTGGAGGATTTCTACCCAATAGCCCAGCTGCCAAATCTCGTCACCTCAAAATTGGTAAAAAAAAACATTCCCAAAGATTCGAGAAATGACAGCGTAGTAACCTACGTAAGGAATTCCCAAATTCCTGGATTTTTGGACAGGAATTCAGTTGGGGTTTTCCCGTGCTCCTTTCCTTATATTTCCAAAGAGTTGAGCTATACTGGCGACTTGATTTTCTTCCAAGTTTTCCTTTTGCAGGAGAAAGGAACACAACAATGCACCGCTTGACAGGGGGCGGGTGCCATTATCAATCATCGGTAGAAGATGACTTATGAAGCTCAACTGACAGATTCCTAACAAGAAACTTGTTAGGACGGGGAAGAGTGCGAATCTATAAATTCTATAGGGAAAACCCTCGTTAACGATGAACCCAATGTCTACCCTTTCTTGAGGCCAGACTAGAAATTTGCATAAGGAGTCTAGACGCTGCCGGGGACTGCCAAAGGATACTCTAAAGGATACTTCAAAGGATATTGGATGAGGAGATGAGGAGAAAGTATTATTTCTAATTTGTGTGTCTCAAGGGACTAACACACATGGGGGGCTTTGCATATTGTTTTGAGTCACGGAGAACAAGGAGTAAGGCGTTTTTTAATCTTTTTTGCTGGTGTTGATTAGAGCGTGACAGGATGATTAAGGTTCTCTGGTTGACGAAAGTAATCCAAGGAAGACCAGAAACAGGGATCCCTTTCTCCGTCACTTTCCAGTCCTTTCTCCACTCCCTTATACTCTCTTACTCCCTTTACTTTCCTCACTTTCCTCACTTTACATTTTCTCGTCTTGTTCCTGAGACCTCGAATGATGTTGGAAATGTGAGGGAAACATATTCTAATTCTCAACTCGTAATTAATCTCTCCAGCACAGGAAATGCGCTCCCTTTTTTGTGGAAAGATAATGGAATCACTTAAGCGGATGGAACGATGGCCTGTCTTCATTCCAAGTGGAGAAAGTTGGTTCTGCTGATAATAAAATGGAATGGGAAAGACAAGAGGAATTGATTAGAGTAATTGAGAGGAGAGTAATAGAAAGGAAATAAAATATAAAGACCCCACTGAAAAGTTAAGCCACTATTTACTTACTCTTATACTCAAAAAAGAAGGAAAAATTGTGCAAGTGAATGAAACAAGCACTCATGCAGAGCCTTGTCAATAGCACCATTAGCTTAATCAAAATTCGACATGAGTGCGCCAATTTGCTTTGTAGGGCTGTTCAACTTTTATGAGTCCCTTCTTTATTACTCTACCTTGTCATTTTGTAGCTGTCTTTTTTTTATTTTCGGTGCAGGTGACTGGGTTCGTACTATTAACGGGATTGTTGTCCATCTCTCCAATGTGGACTTTATTCTGGGAGCAATTCACCAACGACATCCAACAAGCCATTCCGGAGGGAAACAAGCCATAGAAGTAAGTACCAAATCTCGTACTACTCATTCCAAAAAGAACCTTTTCATGTGCAAATTCGGCTGTTTCGTCTATTGGGCATATTTATTGAATTTCTAAAGTGGCTATAAAGTGTGTCTGTTGGATTTATAAGTCCATCTCCAAGGCTAAAAGGGTTGGACAGGGAATATGTGAATTTGATTAAAAGCGTATCCGATATTTCTCTTACGCCAGAACCCAATAATATTGAAACAAAATTTATGTCTTGCGTCAATGGAGAAAGAGAGTGGAGCGAAAGAGAAAGTTTTTTCCTTTTTCCAGATATTAATGTTTGTATGAATATGAAATGGGATTGGGACAAAAGTTTGTAAAACTGGATTTCTTTCTTTGACTGAGAAAAGAGTATATAGTCTGAAGGGCATTTTGCTGACAATCCGAATTTCATGTTGATTTAGGTGAGATTAGTATATTGGAATAGCCCAATAGATCATTTCTGGACCAAAAAGGTTAAAGGGAAAATGATCTCTGTGGAAAAGTGAAAGCATTAGAGAGAGAAAGTATTCCCTCCATTATTCTTGGTTTCGCCAATGCAGGGGAAAATCCATTATGTGGTAAAGATCAAACTTGTCAGTTTTTTGGATATTATTGTCCCATTTCATCACTTGCGCCTTCCGTCTTCTTACTTTGGCCATGATGGAGTGCCTCCATTATCAAAAGAGTAATGGCAAACTCAACTTTTTCGAACCTTCTCTTAGCTCTCTTCCCTTGTCAGTCGGTTTCCTCACTTTGGACCAATTTGTCTAGGAACTGGACAATCGACCTTTCATATGGAAAATGGTCAAGACCTTGGATCCCTATTGGACCTCTCTTGGAACCAATGGCCTCCAACTCACACTCAGCCCAATGATTGACCAATCACAATTACTCGTCAGCCCATTCCACGGCTGGATGAGCAGTTGGGACACTTTCTTTTAAGAAAGTGGAATGACTGGCAATATACTTGTACTTGTGTGTAGCATGAGGCTGAGTAGGCACTCACAATGGGTCAATGGATTGAATTAATCATGATATGAATGGAAGCCATGATTGTCCCATTATGATTCTTTGGTGGAGAAAATTGTAGAGATTCGAGTTGGGTTGAAGAGTCCCTAATGGGACTTTTAGAACAATGAGAGACGGGATAAGAGTGACTTGTTCTGCCTGCCTCCAGAATACAAAATCCGAATTCAATTTGTGCTCACTTCCGTATTTGGTTTTTTTTGTGCATTAGTGCTTAAACTGAAGAGGTTATTGTTGAAGAAGCAAAAGGAAACCCTTCAGGATCGATATGTGTTTGGGCGTGCAGCGTATACTATAGACTCGGCAGCGGAGCTTCTTCCCGTCTTCTTCTGAAGACATTGGACCGTATTCGGATTATTTGGAACACGGATTGGAGAAAGGAAATTTCCCCTTCCTTCAGTAGTGGCGTGGAGAAAGTCTTTTTTGGAGAATCGATACCCATAACCCATACGCGTACAATAAATGATTCCGTGGTGGTAAGAATGTATCGAAGCAGCATCACATTCCACTGGATTCCACTGGATTCCACTGGATGCTTCTTTGGCGGTGATCTACGATCCCCATCAGTCCTGCTTTCGCACTTTCCCATCCTTCCAGACGTCACAAATAATTCCCAATCTGCTAATTCAGAGCCTTTTTTATGGGATTACGGGATTTAGGAGTCTCTGTCCATTTCCTTTTACAGGAATATCCACCTGGGAACTACGCCAGCAACCCATAATTATCAACCTTATGCCAAAAGAAGGATCTTCATATCCAAAGGCTTTCCAGTTACAATTACAAAATCATGATACCTTCACTTCTGTGAAAACTTCTCTAATCCCAATCCTCCATCAGAAGGTGGTTGATGAAATTGACAAGGCCAAAGGAAACATGTCACTGGGAAAGAACTTTGTCGGGTTTCCTTCTGAATTTTTAAAGGTATTCCTAAAGTGTATTTTCAATGTCCACTAATGGATATTCCCTTCATTAAAGTTTCACTTTGAAGTTTTAAAATGCTCCTCCTGTTATGTCTTGTGGATTGAAAGTTTACACTTTCCTTTAATCAAATCCTTTGAAAATCGACTGCTTCTAAAGTTTGTTGAAGTGACTTTGTGTAGTTTATTTGGAGCATGTTTTGTGCCTTGTGGCATCTTGTTATGTGGTAGGAACTCTGTGGAATTGGGGCAGACGACAAGGGAAAACATCCACAGCCTGACCTTCCTTGGCGCCTTGGTCCTTGTGGGAAAGTCCTGGAGATCATTAACAAGGAATCAATTTGGACAGGAGAAAGTTGGTTTCAGGGTACACTTTGTAAAGACGGTGGGAGAGAAATGGCCTTTTCTTGAATCCCGTCCCTACTTGTGTACATACCAGAACGAAAAGGAAGTTTTCATAGCTCTTCACTTTTCTAATAGAAAATGAGATTCTTGGAAGAAAGTTCCTCCTGGCAAGTGGAGACTTTCTCCTCGTTATGTGATACATTATCATTTCAGAAGGCGTCTATTGGGAAATCAGCTTCTGATGAACAAATTCACTCCAACATATACAAAAAATACTCACAAACATACAATTCAACACACCTTGTCATCTACACAAAAATATAAAAAAAAACAAAGTTAACCAACAGATTCTAATTACAACACGACAAAAGTTTTCAAACTCCATTTCTCCTCAAATATAAAAGTGAGAAATCCCAAGGTAAATAAAACCAAAGAAAAATTAGATATTTTTGCAATTAAGCTGGAATGGAGAGAGCAAGTGGAGAACTCGGTCTCATGAATATTGTGAAGACTTCATCAATTTAATCCAATTTAACGTTCTCGCCTTGGAGAGATGCAGAGGGTTGACAGAAGTTTAGGGTTTTGCAAATTAAATTAAAAACTGAATAAAAGAATCAGCTCGTTATCCATCCAGTGGCAACTTCATTTCTTTGGTGATTCTATTTCTACAACCACCAAATAAATGGGTTTCTTTTCTTTTAGAAAGTCTCCTCAATTAGTTTCAGTTTGCTTGATTTATTTAGTTGTTTAGCCTTGCATCTTTGGACGGTTAATGTGATTTGACAGTTATGAACACAGCTATTATTCTCAATTACCTTATCCCATCAATCTTGATTTCCGTAAAGTTAGTTACTGAGCCTGGTTGTTAGTTTTAACCTCTTCTTGGTGGGTTTGATACTTGGACGCTTCCATCTCTTCAGCAGCCTTCTTCAGATACCAATCAAACTCATCAATTGTGGTCAGTGGTGACTTTGGCTTGGTTTCAACATGCTCCTCTTCATAGTCAGGCACAGGCGTATTGAGTTCCCGGTGGTCATGCTGGGCACCATTCACGCTCAATGCCTCCGGGGTCAGACACTCCATCAGGTCAAACAGCACGTCTTCGTTCACAACGAAGGGATCGTCGTTGCGTCGATCGAAATGTTGGGTGTTCCTTGCGTCCCAGGAATAGTCCCAAAAATCTAGAGTCGCTGACGGAGTGACGTCAAACAAAGATCCATTCCGAGTCTCCACAGCGGGATGGATTCTGTCGCGCTGCCGAGGTGAAACCAAAGCATCCGCCGCAAAAGGGTTGGTTGCATGGAATCCTGTTGCTTGCAAAAATCCATTGCCGACGAAATTGTCCAGTTCAAATGGGTTCATGTTAGAATGCCAATCGTCTTGAAGAAGGTCTCCTGGTGACGTTGCGGCCAGGGTGGAATTCTCTCTTGGTGGATCCAGAGGTGTCCATGGGTCATTATTAGCAGTCGTCGGGGCTGGCCAATTAATATCGAAACCATACTCCCCAATACTGGCTGTAAGGACATCACAGACTTTAGCATATGGTTCACAAGGAGGTGGTTACATGGTTAAACTGACCTGCACTTGCCGGGTTCCGGGTAGGAAATGGAGAGAATTCCAATGCCGTATCTCCGCTGGGACCTAAAATGAAACCAAACCATAAGTCATAGTTAATATTTCCGTGTATTAGGGCTTGAGAAGGTTAAATCCAATACACAAAATCCGTAGTAATATTTCCAATTTAGTGAACTAGTTATACCTGAACTGGATTCCAGTGGCCGGACACTTGGACGGGCACGTTGCGGCTGCCGCGTAATTGGACCTCGCCTGACAGGCATTGGTGGTTCTTGGTCGAGTACTTCTTGATCCGGGTCACCGCGCATGAACACTAAACACTCCCAAAAATGTGGCAGTGGGAAGATTCCCATCTACTTTACTTTCTGTTAAAGCACAAAGTGCACAATGGTTATTGACCTGTGTGACCTTTGTTGACCTGTGTATCTCCACTTACCTTCTGGCCTCTGATGATGATGTCGTTTTTATTGATAAACCACTGCCTCTGCCTCTGCTCTTTCTGCTCTGTTTCTAAAAATGGACGGCAGAGGCGCTGCTCTTTGTCTTCTCGCTCTTCAAATGCGACAGCGCCAAAATGGAATTTCTCACATTTATTTGGACCTGACCTTGATCTTTGACCTCAGCTAGGTAGGGTATAAGTTATAATAATCATTGATTGGTTACACAACTTAAACAAATTCATTCTCACTTCTTACATTACTAACATTTATTTCCGAAGTCCACGAACCTTGACCCTTCCTTCCCTTCCCTTCCCAGGTCAAAGTATATATCCAGCGACCACACTTATAGCAACTAAAGTAAATGTGTTTACATCATGCTAAAGCATATTTTTCTTGTCTTTGCACCTACAGGTCGGCATCAGTAAACTTGGGATAGTACCAACGGATTCAGTTCTTGGCACCAGAAGGGGAGTAAGTGAATTAAAAAGTTCCATTTCCTAGTGACATTCTTTTATTCTTATCGTTTGATCTTAGAGAAGTCCAGTCCCTGCCCATTCATCAACGACAAAAGTTGAGAAGCACGCAGAACTAACGGAACCAACAGCGTCGAGTTCCAACGAGCTTCCTGGACATGAAGACCTTGGCCTCTGTTCTATTGAGGAACAACTGCCATTCCACCTTATGTATATCCAGACGTCAGATGTAAGGTCATATTTAGCCAGGTTACTGCTTCGCATAAAGTAGCAGACAAGCCCTTGTTTTCTAGGTGTCGGATGAAGCGACCAAAAATGACAAAGTGTTCGATGATGCAAAATCTGCACAGGTGAGTCTGGAAAGTTGAAAGCATTACCACATCTATACATTTCATTTATTAATGAATTAAATGGGCTAACAATAGTTTTCATTTATAAGCGTGGTGGTTCAGCAGGAGGACCGTCTCTTGTATTTGCCTGGCCAGATCAAAATCGCCCATGTGAATGGGATAGAAAGCTTTTCCAAGTTCTGGGGAAATGTCTACCAATGTTCGTAACCACTTACGGCATTCTCAAACAAGTTGCAGGGGACTTACCAAAGAGGTAAATTCCATCTTAAGCTTTCGACAAGTTAATGCACGCATATTCAATTGTAGGAGTGAAATAGCTATTGAAGAATTCGTATTTCAAGTTCAATACTTCAGTAGTGACGATGGAGACACATTGCTTATCCTTGTGACAAGTCTTGACCAACCAGTGAACTTTAGGTTCGTGAACCTTTCTGTCCGTTGGAATCCTGTTGCTATATTCTTCATCGTACTGATTTTAATGATCTGATGTGTGTTTGACTTGTTTCTTTTAGATCTCATTCGTTAATGGCGGACATAATCACAGTGTTATGCTGCAAGTGGGGATCTCTGAATGCGTTAAGTCACTCATGTGAAATCAGGAATTATGAAGAAGTTTGAAATGTTTGAAAAATGTTAATTACAGTGCCTTTCATCAAGGAAATGAGAAAGAGTTAAGCAGAGTGCTCAGCAACTTCTACAATTTCGTGGAGGAAGCTGACGCCACATTTCGGAATGGTGTGCCAATTTCTAGTCACCTTAGCTCCGTCAAGAAGAGAGTGAGTGAATTGAAAGTCTCTTCAATAGTAATTGGGTTTGCTTAAGTTTACTGGTTCAACAGGATCTACTGAATTATGAACTGGCTCAGTTTGATATCGGTTTATCCCTTGAATACTCCGTAAGAGACAATGTGTTTAAACTTGTATATTTCAGCTTATGATATAATTGGGTCTTGCAGGATTTAGATGACCAGGATACAGAGCACGCCCTTTCTTTAGGAGTTGCTGTATTCTTACAAGTAAGCAAACAAATTGATTTAAGTCTACTTACGAGGTGGTAAACGGGAAATTTTATTAAGGGGGCATTACTCTCGTCCACAATGCCCAAGAAGCTCTTACGCCAGTCATACCTCTTGCTACTGACTGAAGCTAACTGGCAAGGAAGCTTGTATTTATTGAAACGTCTCTTGGTATGGCAGAAGAATGGAGCTGATGAATCCTTTGTCCTTTTCGTTGGAGAAGTAAGGCTTTGGAAATATCCTTTGCATCTAATTATAATTGTCTGACACATTTATTTCTAGGGTAATCTGGTCATAGCTTTGGGCATACAACTAATCGAAGCGACCGGCATAATGTAAGGATCTAAGAACTACTCCATTCCGTTCGGTGTTGTAATTACCTGTTGTTTTAGTATCCACCGTCTCATAAAACACTTGATCTCGCGAGCTTGCCTACCTCTGCGACGAATTGCTAAACTGACTGATGATGTTACCGAAGGCACGGACATACTACAAAGAGTTACACCAAACTCCTGCCTTCCAACCGAGCCAGAGTCACCACTAAGCAGTCACCGTAATTCTCTCTCTAAACAAACTCCGCTAAAAATTCTTCATTATCCACATGTCTATTCCAGGACGTGGGAAGTTAGCCTCAGGGATAGCAAAGTTCAGAAACAAGTTCTTAAAACGAGCTTCACCGCGTGGAAGTACTGCCTCACAAAGTACAATAAAAGAAGACTCAAGGTTTAGCAAAAGTATTTTTTAAGAAAAATTTGAAGCCATACTTCAAGCATTTTTCTTTTAGCTATCAAGACTCTGAAAATCAGAGCAACCTCAGTAGTGCAGCTTCAGACCAAGTAAGCATAGAAAACGATGTCGAAAGGAACACAACAGTTGATTCCTTGGTATGTTTATATTGATTAGGACACTTCTAATCCTGTGTGTAATGATATGGACCTACTGATCGGCAATTTGCAACTAAAGTAAGCCATCTAAAGTAATATCACCTCATTTAAAAGATGGAAACTGTACACTTTTTATATTTAAACAGAGTCATCTTCGCGAGTCATTTTAGCACCAAAGGGTTATGCAAGACGTTCAACTTTGATAGTGAAGCTGCTCAAGCTGAAGCATGGGGAAAGATGAATGAAGCCATCCATTGTGTTAATAAGCAGCTCACGGATTGTGGTGAATTTGGCGTATTAGTTAGTATATCAAAGGTTCCTTCCAAGAAAGTGTGGGTCGTTGGACGCTCTGAGGTCGATAGAGGTACGACCTTCATCTGCTTTTTGGACGAGGATAGGAGGGTAGCAGCAGAGGAAATAGACAAGGTGTTTGCCTTAGTTCACAACACAGACGTAATCTAAACTTGCAGATAAATAAACCATTTTTCTAATATAACCGTAGTAGAGTCTTGGAATGTTAAATTCAAATATATATGTTTTGTATATGTTTTATTTTACCCTTTTTCGTCAGTGCATACGTGCGATCTCCGAGAAAAACTCTAATATATCTTCGATTGTAAACTCAAGGGTAACTTTGGCTCCTGGATAACATCGAGCAATCAACGTTTCCAGAGTTTTGTATTGGACGATGAACTCTTCTTGCATAGCTCTCCAAACCACCTGTAATACAGTGGGGTTTAAATAATTAAAATATCAAAAAAAAATTTTTGTCCCATAATTTTTAAGTTATTACTCATACGTGACATCGAAAAAATTATTGCGCATACAGAAACCGGTGTCTGGCCTCAGTCAGTTCAGGTAGTAATGGGATGGGACTGGCAAAGAGGAGTTTGGGGGCCCTTTAAGCGTCTCCCTGGACTGAATGAGGCCACACAACCGTTTCTGTAGGCGCAAAAATCTTATCGAGAAGAAAGAGTGAGAAGAGGTTAAACTTGTCTACTTCCAGATGACCTTATTCCCTTCATACCTGGAGGAGATTTTCTTCTTCTGACAAATGTTTCTCCAGTTTCCTATACAAGGACTCAAGGCCCTTTTTAACCTCCTTTGCTGGATATTCTTTGATGACCCGCTTGAGCTCAACTCGACTGAAGCTCATCTGATACCCAATTTCAGACTCCTTCACACCTTGACTGACTTTCTGTTGAACTCCGTCAAAGAATTCCTAAATAAATTAGGTAAAATTAATAGGTTTAAAGAGTAAAGAATCTGTGACTTTGTATTTGTGAATTTAAATACTTACATTAAGTTTGACAAGAGGACGGCCCAAGTATTTGGTGACATAAGCATTGAGGGCTTCATTGTACTTGGTTTTGGCTTCTTTCTTTTGTTGATCCATAGCAGCCACCTTGAGCTTTGAGAGAATAGCATGAAGGCGATGGAAGTTTTCCATCTTGATTACTTCCCCAGGAATCTTCCCACTCTCGCTGGAATGCCGAATTATTCCATCAAAGATAGCTGAGAGCATCTTCACGTACCACTTTTCTAGTTCACTCCGACGGGGTGAGTCGTCAAAAATTGATTCAGCCATGATAGCAAAGTCCTAAAAAAGAAAAAAGGGGATTTCATAAAACAAATTAATAAATAGCTTTAAAAGATTAAAAGTTACCTCAAATTCAGTGACGAACGTAAGAATCTCGGGCTTGGATTTTCTTGAGAGTCGAGTTTCACCAATGGCCTGGACGTACGAGCTCATGAGTCGATCAAAACTTCGCTTCTCTTGAATCAAAATTGTTCCAAAAACAACAGAAATGTAACAGGACATGTTTGCTGGTCTGAGGGCATGATGACCTAGTTTTACCATTGCCCCCATGCAGAAGCTGCAATTAATGCAACATGATTAGTAGCATTTGATTACCAAAAAGGTAAAAGTAAGATGAATTTACCTTGGCTCCATTCTCTCATACGTTGTAAGGAAATTATTGAGTTCTACTTCAACAGAGCCAAATAAAGAGGCCATGATTTTTCTTAGCTCTCCTCCTGCAGAGCTTCTTCCAGGTGAAGTGACAGAGCCTGGACTAGGCGCACCAGAAGAGCCTTCGATATGGAAATAATTTGAAATAAAGTCCTCTTCTGCATTCAGCGGAGAGGAAAGGCCTTCCAACAGTTGATCAAAGATGTCGTAGAAATGTTGCCGTTCAGAAGAGTCGATTGACCTAAGAATTATTTTAAAATACTAAAAACTTGACTAAATGTAACCTTCCGGCCGTACCCTTCCCCAGAACCTTGGCTTTCCGTGTCAACGTCTCGATTAGCAAGGCTTCTTGTCTTGCCAAAAAATCGACCCCGCAGTTGCAAGTCAGTGAATGATCCAGATACTACAAAAATCCACGCAAGTGTTATACTAGGAATTTCATTAAAGTTTTGTTTGTGACTAACGTTTAGAAGATGTAGAATTTGTTGAAATTTTCCTCACAGCTTCTCTAAATAGTTCTTTGACATTGTCATCGTAAAGTTTGTGAATGCCTGAACTGTAGCCTTGCAGGATTTTTGCAAACAAATCGGGATGAGCAGTTTTCAGCCAAGCACTTAATTCTTTGTATCGTACAAGGGCATTGTGTGTTCGTGCCATTGCTGGAAGACGAAGATTTTGGACCGTGTTAGCCTTGGTGTAGTGGACCCATGTTTCGGAATAAATATTTGTGAACGTTTCGGCTAAATGGTACGCAAACTTCCGTTGTATACGCTCCAGATTCTTCTTTTGCTCCATAACTGCAGTGAGTTTCAGAAGTGCTGGATGTATTTTATCCTAAGAAATAACATAAAACATTTGTACTATTTTTTCTTTATAACTAACAGATAATGACGTTACGTTACCTCAATGTTAAGAGCAGCTTGTAATCTGTAGGCAGCTTCTGTAGCATTCTTGATCCCTTCATCTGTCCTCAAGTCAATGGCTAGTAGTTGAGAAGCATATGGGAAGTCCAAAGCCTCAATTAAATTAGCTAGCTCTGCAAGGAGCAACTGGTTGTTCTTAGCCACCACCCCCATTTGAAGATTTTCCTCTTCAATTTTCTCAACAGATTTCTGGACATGAGTCACCGTGTCCTCGTATGTTGTGAGCTCCAGTTCAATTTTATCCAAGGCAGAAATAGACACGTCTATAGAATTCATCAGCGAGTTCACTTGGCCTTCTGATTCCATGATGCTGTGAATGTTTTCCTTGTAAATGAAACCAGATTAAAGGGTAAAAATCTCCAAAAATAGTTTTAGAATGTAATGTAATGTTACCCCATCCAGAATTGACAGTTCCCTTGCTAGCTGCTCCATATATGCTTCTGCATTTACTACTGCATTCTCCACACGGCCTAGCACCTTTTCCAGGTCCAACTCTTCCCGCTCAGTCAAACCATATTCCTCTTCTTCACTCTCTTCAATCTGATCTTTCGGAACTGAAGCAATGTTGATGCTATTGCCAGATACATCTGCCTCCACTGGTTGATAATTGACAAACTTTGGAGAGCGATGGAGCCTTGCACAGATCTAAAAATACAAATACAAAATATCTTTTGCCAGCTAATCCTGGATGAGTCCACCTACTTGATACAGTAGAGAAAAGAAGATATCCTTTTCCTCAATGGAGCCAGCTGACCATTGGTACCACCTTTCCAGTTGTAAATCAAACTCGATAGAGTCCTACAATAAGCAAAATCACTTGTAAAACAGACAAGAAGGAAGGTACATATTTAGATAAGTATTTTACATTTCCTCTATAGTTGGATTCCTTGAGTGTAGACAATGTCCATTCCAGTTTCTTTTTGAATCCCTTCTCTGTCTTCTTTATCTGTAAACAATACAGGGTAAATGAAGGTCAACGTGTAAAATTTATATCAATTGATAAATTGATGAATTACCAAGTAGATCGTGAATCGTATGGGGCGTTCAATACTTCCAGTAATGCACAAGTAAGTTACTGGTGCTTTCCGGCGTCCTACTTTATTGACACTGACTACAGAGTGGAGTCGTTCTTTGGTTGCTTCGAATACCTCCTTCTGGAGCTCAAACTTGATGGCACTCATCCTCCCCACCACCACCAAATCAGGTCAGAGGTCACTTTAGTCTTGTCAGTTGAATGGGAATGACAAATGGGAATGTTGACAACTCCTACAAAAACATTCCCCTTTTTGTGCCTGTAATTTTCCCGCAGTTTTTCTCCTTTGGTCCTTAACATGGACTGGGAGGTTAGGATTAGTTCTGACCTGGTTGACTGTTTTTGTGTCTTGTGTAAATGTTGTATTACGTGTTATATGATTATTTAATTGAAAATGTAAATTAATTGAATGATTTTGTATGTATTTGATGTGTTTTTATTGTTTTGAATTGTGTAGGGAGGGGTAAGAGGGGGAAATATGCAGGAGGAATTCGGAGAATGTGTGCGAGGGAAGAGCCACTCAATTTCTGTCTCTTTTCCTCTTCCAGCATCAATTCCTGCCTCTGGTCCACAAAATTACCACCTGTCTGTCTTCTCCTGGAGAAGAAGACAACTGACCTCAACACAAAGGTCACAACCATCAACATACATCACAACTAAAGGTACACAACAATCACTCATAACTCAGCACTCACATTCACTAATTCTTATTCTTATATTACAGGAGTCATGCAGTCCCTAGATGAGCCTTTGGACATGAGCATGAAGTCAAGGAAGCGATCACCACAACCAAATGAAGCACTTCCAAAGAAGAAACGGTCATTTCCTCGCACGAGTCCAACTGGACGTGGGAAGGGACGGGTTCCCATTCCTCCTCCAGATCAGGATCAAAGTACGGGTCATATCCTCAGTGGCCTCCTAGGGCTGTCTGGTCTGGTCAATGAACAAAGAGTCTCATCACCTCATGATGAAGATCAAGACATCCGTCCAGATTTAGAAGGATTGACACAACGGCGAGAAGGTGGAGAACCACGCCGGGTTGTCATCACTGATGATGGGGGGCTCGAAGAGCATTTCCGTCGAAGCCTTTGTAAGGAATTCTGTACTGATGCTGAGAGCGAAGGGGGTGAGTACGGTATAACGTTAAATACTTTTAGATTACACTTTTTGACTTGCTAAAAGATCAGTTGATTTTTAATTGCAGTTGACGCTCACTTCAGCCGATCTCTGGGATCAGCCAAGTGGAAGGAGATCAAGAGTACCAGCGCTCAGCTGTCCAAGAAACATCCCCAGTTCTCAAATCAGATGGTAGAGAAAAAGTAAATGTAACGTTAGGATTTTTAGCTTTTTAGACTTGTTAAATGTACGCGTGTCGAAGTCCAGTGACCTCGACATTCTTTATTCCATGTCTGATCCACGAAGCATTTTACAATCAGTAAACTATTGAAGACGTTATTGTGGTAAGTCAGAGTTTTGTAACCTTCCCATAAAACTGCTTTTTGGAGTTGATCGAAGATTCCCATGGTCCGTCCGACTGGAGTCAGGTGCTGACTAAAGTGTATGGATGACCTCGTGACCTTTAGAAGTTTAACTCTTAGAACCTTTTACAAGAAAAACGCTGCCAAGACTAACTGGAAGAAAGAAATCATACACCACTACCGCTAAAGAACGAAATGAGAAACGATTAGTCATAAGCAAGGAAAGGAGGAAGGAATTTAAATGCAAGAAATGAGAAATGGAGGTCGCTGAAACTGGAGAAGTTTGGATTTTCAGAGTTTATTTGGAATTTTGATGTTGTACCGAGTTCAGCGATTAATTAGATTACTGATGATTTTGGTGAGTCCAGACCGGAGTCCAATTTGGCCGCTCTCATCCTGTCAGGGTAGCTTCAGAGGATCACTTGTTACAACTGCATGAGTCCGGCTTACTGCAACTCTGTAAGAAACAGAAGCAGTTATTAGAAGAAATTCAGAGTAATACACTGGAAGGTGTTGGTGGATTGCTTACTCCGCCGTCGTAGAACAATGGTTGCACCTCACAGGAGTTGTTGTTGCAACCAGAAGTCTTCGGCTCCTCGACGACTGGAGGCGGTGGTGCTTGTTCAACAATGGGTTCAGCAGGACAGGAGTCGTCAACAGGAATCGGAACTGGATCAGCAGGACAGGAGTCGTCAACAGGAATCGGAACTGGATCAGCAGGACAGGAGTCGTCAACAGTCTCGATGACGCAGCAACTGCAGCAAGGGCACGTGCACGGAGGTTCCTCTGGGCTAGGGCAGACATCAGCTGGAAGTTCTGGTTTGGCACACCCCTGGTCACATCCTCTTTCACACCGGGCCATGATCTCCCGCGCCAGTTCCGCACAGTTACACTAGAATGAAAACCCAAAACTTAGTCAAGGTTAGAATTTTAGGACAAGGTTAAAGACCCTTACCGGCTCCTCTGGTGGTGGTGGTGGGGCGGCACAAGGTTCTGGCGGCGGTGGTGCAGGGACATCGCAGGGCTCAGGCTCCGGTGTCTTGGGAGTGGTAGTACAAATGGCTGCGATGATGCAACACGTCTCGCTGTCTTTAGGGCAGTCGCATTTTGGTTGAGGACAAGGACAAGGGCAGTCGGATGTTGGTTTAGGACAAGGACGCTCCATCTCCTCGGGTGCAGTACATCTTGCTTTTGTCTAAAAAAAACAAAAGTGAAAGATTAGTACTGGAAATGCTGAATTTGGTTGAGAAAAATTCAAGTTTAGCTTACGCATGAGGACTTCAAAATCGTAAAATCCGGATTGACCATTTTTGCCAGGAAATTGGAAATGTCAGTCAGACTGGATGCTTGCAAGGTCTAGAAGAAAAAAAACACCACAATAAGTCGATGATTGATTGAAAATTTCAATAATTTGGCCACAAACTTACCACAAAGATAGACGATAGCCGGCTGTTCTCAGGTTAAAATCGAAAACTTGAGTGACGTTGTTCAGTAGAGATACAAGGTGAAGAAGGCGATTGTTAATCCGACGTACAAGTCAACGAAGAATAGAAAAATTGCAACCACCAGGTTGGTAGCTGTCCGAAGAACTGGAGTTGCCAAAAAAAATTTTTTTTAGAGGAGCGAAATTGAGGACGTCTTGCCCGGACGAGAGGTTGAATTTGACTGAAAGGAAGTTGGCTGCTCCGCCGTCTTTTTATACCATCCGCCGTTGCCCCTCGCGAGTTAAAACCTATCTTTTGCGACGTTGCCATTTCGAGAGGTCAATGACCCTGCGCTTGCGCCGCAACTTTTATGACAAATTCCTCTGCTTCTCCACCCCTTTATCGCTTCCAAATTAAGATTAATAATTTAATTTAATTAATTATATACAAATTACAAATCCAAACATTCGTCAATTAAGTCTCGCATTATTTTATTTGAATAAGTGGAATTAATTTTAAGATTTTTAATTTTGAATTCTAGTAAAATTTTTTGATTTGAGGATAAGGTCGTAAGACATTCCGTTGTCCAGAAAAAGTTTGACAGCCTTCTAGCTCACTTTCTGTAGTCCAATTTCCTGACGACAGTCATGGAACTAATTTGACTTGACGTCGCAATGGGTAGTCGGCTTCCTTTTGACCTCAAGCGGCGGGAGCAGCTTGGGTTGGTTCGTTGAGCGGAATTCTAACTTGGTTATGACCCCAGGCATTGAGTATCCAAATGCGGAAGTCGGGTCCATCCATTCTGAAACGAGTTAAAAGTAACGATTGAGGATAGAGAATGAGGTACACGAGTAGAAATTAATAACTTACCGGTTGTTCAACTGGAGCATGGTGGCTTTACGGCGCATTGCGTAAGGGGATACGGTAGACTTCCGGCGAATGGATTTCACTGTCTGTGCAAGAGAGATGTCTTGCTTCCACTTCCGCTGGGACTTGGCAGATAACGTTTGGCTACAAAATGGAATAGTATTGTTCGATCAAGAATTGATTGAGATCAAGTTGAATTGATTGAGTGACTTACACCCAGCCATTCTTTGGAATTTGGTTCGCTTTCACCATCGTCAATTAAGAGTTAAACGGTCTAAATAAAAGAATATGTTAATTAATATCTTATCCTTGTCTGACTAATTAAATAATTAAAAACCTACGAGTTTTAGAGCTGATGTCCGGACTTTGTAAGCGATTTGGTGAGTAGTTAAACCAAATACGTCCAGCAGAAGCCGACAGGATTGGAGAACCGGAATCAATCAATTTTTACGTTCAAAGACGGGGTCAAGGAATTGTCGAATACGGAGCAAAATTTTAGAAAAGGCTTGAGACTAAAGAATTTAAGAAATAATTGAGATTTTCCCCATTTGCAAATAAACGTTAACTATTATTGGCCACGTTGTTACAGTAAAAAATTACTTTTATTTGATGATGTCAATGACATCAAGTTGTAGTACAAAACCATACCCAGTATTTTAAAAGTTTCTGATTTCAAGTATTCTGAAGTGATAGAATAGAATTGATTATTCGATGGTTAAGTTTACTCCAGATGTAGTTCACAATGTCGAATTGAAATTGAATTGAAATTAAGTTAAAACTGCAAAAAACTCTCAGGGAGTAACACAATTTAGACACATTTTTACAATCTCTAAACATAATAATAAGAAATGGGAATTCCAATTTGCAGTAAATAGTCATGCGTCCATCTGCGACGAATGAAAAAGGTGTTGTAAAATGGCAAACGTTTAGCGTAATCAGAAATTGGAGCTCTTGGTCTTGTCGTAGTCCTTGTTTCAACGTGAAAGTTCAATCAAATATTCGAAGGATTAACGACTGCTGGAAGTCGAATCATTCCATTTTCTTTATTTTCCAACATGTCTGTTTGTAATTGTTCCCTCTGTAGCCTGTAGACCCAGAAGTGTTACTTGTGAGAGCCTTATTTCCTTGTAATCTAAGGGCATACGTGAATGCGTTGATTCTGACACCATAAGAGAAGTGTTGCATTAGCTTGGTTCGTAAGCGCATCTTCCAATGCTCATCTTCATAGATTCATAGGCGAGAGATGCAGAAGTTGAAGGGGACTTGATCCTGATCTTGCTCACAAGGATCATATAGCCAGTTGCATTCATATCCTCCCATCCGTCCACTCGAATTGGGGCTTCATTGTTGCCCACAGAATGTCCCAATTGAAGTCAGAATCAACAATGGCAAGGGCAGGAACAGAACACAAATTGGATAGTTAAATAGCAACCACCACTGCTACAAGACCACTGTCCATTCCTTCAAAAACAGGAAGTCATTCTCTCATCCAGTCCATTGTTCTTACAAGGAGTTATGAAAGGAATCCTGCCATTATTCGCTTTCAATCGTCCAGTCACTAAACACACAAGCTCCAGCTGCAGAAGCTGCTAAAACTATTATTCTGCCCGCGGTTCTCCAGTGAACGTCCAGAAGAAGCCAACTACGCTGAACAGGACGGCTGAGTGAGGTACTTTTACATAAGAATGGCAATTAATTCAACACTGCGTGCACAACATCAGAGAATGAATGATTCTTTTCCAGTAAGTAATGACGTGAAGGCGTCTGTTTACTCTAACAGGAATTTCTGCGGTTCTGGAAAAAAAATGTTTAAAAGGAAGCATAATGAAGTTTGCTGCCAAAAATAGGATTTTACAGGAAGTCCGTGGATTCCTTTCTTGTGAATTTTCTATCCAATGTATTTTTGCAAAGGCGACTGATTTATGCAAATGGAATGTTGAGCTGAATTTTAAGTAACTTTTGTTTCCTCTGACACCTGTCGTAAGGTGACAAGCAAAAATGCATTTCAGAGGTTGATGAACTAGACGCAAAGTGTATTTAATGTTGATTCACTTCCAAGGTATAAAGCACAAGATCACGTTGTCTTCGCTTTCTTTCTTAATTTCCACTTTAATGTGGATCTTAATTTGACAAATTGTTTAAGCCTTCTGCTAATCTAAATTGGAAGTTCAGCCTGGCTTTTCTCACTTTTATTCTTTGGCCTAATTTTATAAACCGGGTATTTGGCTCTGTCAGAATTCAACTTGAAGGCTTATTCGTTTGGATATTCACCCCCTTTAAGCCTTGAATGATTCCACCACCACCACCACCAGTTTAATTATAAGCGTGCTATAGCGGGGATGTGTTCTTCATGAATTAAATAATAATTTTAATGAGAGCTCTTATAAATTATTGTCTTTTCCAAGTGTGTGTTTCATCATGAACTTCCGCTCCTCCAAGCATCCACTTGGCGAAAAATGTGCATCAGACTTAATGAGGTTGTGTAATTAAGGGGATTCGGAGTAAGTGCCAAGCCTTGTTGAAAGTTTACATGGTACATAGGCTCATCCTCGCAGTTGGATTTTACTAACCATCATCGTGCCATCGTTAATAAGTTCCATCTCCTTTCCAATGTGGTTATTGCAAAGTCCTACTTTTACTTGATTGTTACTTTAACAATAATGGTTAGAAAGCACCCATCACCGCATTATTCTTTCCAAAGTATCTTATTCCCAATGGGCCAAAGTCCCATGAAATCCTTGGGGAACGAGCGATGAAGAATATTAAAGGCTTCAACGCAGATTCCACACAGAACGTTTTCCCAAAGGGAGAGTTAACGAAAGTTGCTTAAAGATTCTAAATCCAATGCCATTTCGATGACGTTTGTTAACATGCGTCCATTCAGAGCTCAGGCTCAATTCTGACTCACTTCAGCCCATTCAAATTTAGCCTAATCCGATTACTTCTAAAAGGTTTTTGGGGAAAATATAATGAAGAACAGACTCTTTTTTATTATTTTTCTTATTTTCCAATTTTGAAACAATGAAAGTGTTAAACACAAATCCTTTTCAGAATGCAAGAAATCCATACGCCCCAAATAAACAGCTCTGTGCTAATTATAATTTGGGCGTTACTTTTTGTATACTAAAACTAACGACTCATTGTTGACGTTCTATTCTACTTGTACGCATCAACACTTTTTTAATTGTTACATGTAGGGCGTTGTCGTTTCAATTTCGGTCAATGACCTGTAAGGATTTTGTATTGACATGAATTATTTGGTAGCATTCTTTCATAAGTGTAACCGCAAATAAACTAGACTGCAATAGAGATGCTCTGGATGAGGAATGGTTGAGGTTTGGACTGAAAAATGAATTACGTCGAATGTAGTGTTGCGTTGCCTTTTAAATGGCGTTTAACAAGCTTCATTTGATGACAAACAAGTTCCTTCGTGTTATGAGGTTTTAACCCTCTTACCAGATACCTCATCAGCACCCTGCGTCATCTCTCAATTCCACATACTGTTTTCACAAGTTAATTAATGACGCTCACAAACTGCGTTGTATTCTGTCTGCATTTTATGCATAAAAGAATCAATCACAGAAAGAATAAGGTGGGGTTTGGAATTGATTTTTATGCAACAGAATCATCCAATCCCAAACCAAGATTTATTGTTTATTAATTTCCAAGTTGATTCTTGGTAAGTACAAAGTGGACAAAAGGTTTGACCTTGACTGGACCAGACTTGCAGGAAGCAGAAGGGATGATGCATTGGTTCTTTGCATAATTTGAATGTTGATTTTATACAAAAGATGTATTCCCATCAAACAACAAGGCTTCCTGTTTTTGGGATTTTCCAGAAGAAAACTTAGCACTTAATTGCTCTCTTCAGCATCTTATCATCAACCCAGAGTTCTAATCTTTCTGAATTTCCAAATGGACAGAGAAGGAATAAGAGAGCGTCTGCTTCTAAAGTCGCTACTACTTTTAGGATTCCAGATGCATGGAATTATGCAATTCCTTCCCAGTGTCAGCAGTGACTCCCAATTGGGGTTAGCCACAAACTAAGAGATATTTCAACAGATCTACTGGCATGGAAGTTGGGCGTCACTTTTTTCCTCAGTTTCAGAATTAGGATTTCGCTTGATGAGTGAGTTTGTACGTTAGTTGTGGTTCCCAGACTACATTTAACTTAACCAAGGGGAAAAAGGATTTCCAGTTGAAGTCTGTGATTGTTTCCATCATCATCACATGAACAATAGTTGGCTAAACACAACGTTCAACACACAAAAACTATAGCATTTACCACAGAATAATTTTCATATCCCAATTGAAACCACCCGCAGCATACTACGATTAAACAAACTTGCAGCTAGGAGCAAGCAGGTGCCTGGAAAATAGCAATAACTGATTTAATTTTTAGAAAAGTTAAGTGAGTAGAAAAGTAAGGGAGAAGGAGACACCTTGATTTATCCTAATCTTTATGTTCTTTTATTCCAGGGCATTTAGAAGAAGCATAAGCAACTTCATATACGTGCCAAGTTGTCATTTGTGGGTCTTCTTGGTGACGCATTGCATTAAAGGACCACGAGAAGAAGGCCACTTTGTGATTAACTTTACCCAAATGTGTCCACCCTTTTTATTTGGACATTGAACTTGGCGTCACAGGAAGGAAAGGCTCCTTTTACGCTTTTAGTAAGTAACTGGATCAAACGTTTGAACCTAGCTGTGCATCATGGCCGAAGGCGCCTCCAGTGAGGACTCAAGCGAGAGCCAAACCAAGGTACAAGGATCAACGACCGAACTCCATCCATCGTCAGAAACCAACAAAAGCCATACGATTGAGTTCAACATGAATAACAACATTACACCAAAGGTCGACAAGGTCACTGTCCCTGTTGAGTCGTCCATTCTTGTTCAGATCCGTGTCAACGGAGAATTGCTAGATGGGAAGTCCCAATCAGAACAAGTCTCTGCTGCAGTGGAACAAGAGTCATCGCTAAGTCGGAAATTCTCGGTAACTGATGAGAGTGGAAGCTCATGTGACAGCAGCCGGCGACATTCCAAGAGCAGCAGTCTACCTCATGGGGTCAAGCTATGTCCCGAAGGACCTAGTGGAGGTCAAGGCGACAAAGCAGCAGTGGAAGCCAGCGCAGCGGAAGAGAAATGGGTCAAATTAGAAGAAGAGCTGCGAAAAGCTCATGAGGATTTGCAAGCAAAAGACGATGAAGTTGAAAAATTGAAAGGGATCAGACAACTCGTGGAAGATGAGCTCCATGACCTTACTTCCTCTCTTTTCGTCGTAAGTCATGAGAGAATTGCACTTGCACAGAAGTATTAAGCTGAGAGAAAACGTCTTTAGAAAAGAAAAATGTTGAGCTAATGATATTATTAGCAGAGTGTCGTTAAACAGTTATGACGGAAATGGGAAAACAAAGAGACGCTTTTTGTACTGCTAAGCCGGTCATGTTTTCATTTTGTCAATTTTATCTTGGGAGTTAGAGAGGCATGCGTGTCAGTAATTCCGGAAACTTGGTAATAGTTATTTGGAATTGGCAACAATAGCCTCTTTTGATGACGTCAGGGCTGAAATTATTGATGGGAACAATGAGGACTACCCAGACGAAAAACTGCCTGGGACGAGTTGGTTGGTTTTAAATGTGAAGGCCTCTGCTCAGTTGCTACAACTTGTAATATAAATTACAACTTTATTTTTGCATAATAACAATGGAGGAAAGCGCATGGTGATGAGACTGCGTATTTGCTAGACTATTATTTAACTTTTATATATGATGATACCGGGTCAAAGAAGGACTATGCATACCAAAAAGTCCACAGCAATTCATTATGTAAGATCCAAAAGTAGTTCTGGAGGGAATGACATTGAGCTTCAATTAGAGGCAATTATCCCTTCCTTGATTATAAGTCCACTTTACAGTTAGCTAAATAGCAATTGGCAATTCCATGTTCAAGTTTTTCTGTTGTTTTAGGAAGCACACAAGATGGTTTCCGAAGCCAAAATGAAGGAAATCTCATCAGAAAAGAGCTTGAGAGAGACAAAGATGCAAATGGACGGATTGCAAGCGGAAGTTGCAGCACTCAAAGCACTCTTGATTACATCAACCCCATCAAAACCAAATCTTGGCGGTAGTAAATCATCTTCCATTTCCACCATTTTCAAAAAGCAGCACAAGCGCACTCCGTCTCATAATCATCTTCTCTTCTATGGCAGATCCGACGAGGTTGATGGCAAGGGGTAAGATTTACCCTCACCAAATACATTAAAAACTTATTTACACAATCTCCCCACTTTCTGTATCTTACAAGTGCAGCTAAAACTTTCCAATTTCTATTCCATAAAACTCAATTACCGCTTGGCATTGTTAATTGTACACCACAGCTCCTTCTTTGTTCTTCTGATGTACATGCTGATGTAATTTATTTTGCAGGGTTGACGGAGAGGGTAAATTGGAGGGAATTGATCGGGAACGGAGTGAAGTTGACCCAGTGCTCCATTCGTTATTTTCCAAGTGGAGAGATGAGCCTACATTGAGTAAAGGCAAGGACGACTTCCTGAAGAAAGTTTACGAAGAGGACATTGACCCTTGCATCCAGTTCCAGCATCAGGATCTAGTCAAGAGGCTTATGGTAGCCATCGAGGAAAACTCAATTTGGGTAGACCCCTTGCCAGAAAAGAGCAAAACGAACGTCCCCAGGTATAATTAGCAAAAGATTTCATTAGCTTCATCTTTTCTTGTCTAATTGTCATTTTCGTGTCTGTGCAGGGAGTGTGCTCTACTGAAAATTCCACGAATATGTCACTACCGAATGCGATTCGCATTTGACTCTGACGAGTCATTTGAAATTTCGCAAATATGCAGAGATAGGGTAAGGCTTTTATTACACTTGGTTGGAATTACTAGAACAAAACTGTGTCCCATTTCAGATTGCTTCCGTTTGTGAGTTTTTGAACTACTTGCGATACATTAAGAACGGCCTCGTGAAGGCATCTGTGGATGACAGCTACTGGGAAATCATCAGACTCCGAAAGCAAATGGCCTTGGCCAAATTGGGCCTCCCAATTAGTTCATGAAGAGAACAACTACCGCCGCTATACCCCCAAAACAAACTTAGAGTCCAAGTAAATGCGACAATCAGTAACCAATCAGTCAAGCAACACGAGTGTAAATACAGAGAGCTAATTGATCGAATGCCATACATTTTTAATTAATGAGTCCATCCGATGGGATTCCGCACTGTAACCTCTCATCATTTGGAATCTCAATAGGAGTTTAGCTAATCACCGTTATTGTGTAACGGCGTATACCTTCTTCTAATCTTCCTACTGTTCATTATTTATTGCAATTTAAACGATTGTTATATTTTGCAGTGGCGTGGGAGTCGCAATTCCAGCTCAAGCCGCTTTTTTCCTTTTGTGTTGGAAAAGCCTTACTTTCCTGCTGCTAAATATTAATTGTTACAACTTCATTGTCTTGTGTAACATAAACTTTAGAATTGATTGTCACAAAGAAGTAAGGAGCGCAGAATATTACTCTACGTACCGCCAACTCACATTTACCGATGCGCTGCTATTCGTCCACGCAGTGATATAAAAAATAATAAATGTCAAATTCCCAGAAAAGAATTCCCACAAACAAGAAAGGAAGAAGATAGGATTCATTCTGGTAAACAATATTTTACAAGTGCTTTTATGACAGCCACGAAACGAAAAAAGTAAGAGAAAATAAGTTTGGCAACGTGCCAGCGACGCTTTTCTGTTCAGCTTGTGTCACCTGTTGGTGACGAGAGGGGTGGGAAATTATCTTGATACCAGTGGGATCCAGTGCGCTTCTTGCTAGTCCCATTTCCAGAAACCTGTCCTTTGCCCCAAGGCTTATTCCTTCCCAGTTTGGACGGACAGTAGGAGTCAGTATGCGCATGATCTCCAGTTGCACAACAGAATTTACACACGTACCCTCGGAGAATTGGACAATTCACAATGCCTAGACGAATGCATAGAGAAGCATATTAGAAGTAACAGATTTAATCTGCAAAATTATTTATAATGGCTTGCGTGATTTCGGATAAAACAGCGCATGGGAGCTGTAGATCGGCACGTCCTCGCCATTTTTGAAGCAGAAGGCACAGAAAAAAACATTCCGACGTGACCTTGTGCGACCAGTTTGTCGTACCGTGTACATGGAACTGGGCATGACATATGTTTCAACCAATGGAGGTGGAAGGATGATCGGCGTCCAACCAGGAGCGTAGAACTGCATGGGCTCAACAGGGTAATGGTAGATCGCCATCGGAGTCATGTATACCTCATAGCTCATATTGAATCTCATAGGAAACCGAAACGGTGTAGAATCCATTCTGTCCTACATTCCCAATGAGATGTATAGAATAAGTTGCGAATTTCAATTACTTGTGTATAGCAACTTACCTCGGTTGTCGAATCCGGTGGGAAGCACCCTACCCATGGGATGAAGTTTGCATCCTCTGCTAACTGATAGGCTTGGAACTATCAAAAGGAATCAAAGATTAAATTGACCAAAGGATTGAACTTTAATAAACCTTTGTGTCATACCCCTTCAACAAGCGCCCAGTCGTATTCACTGGGGGGTTGACCTTGGAAATAGCCAAAGTAGCTCGTCCCGCCATAAGCCCCGTCTTCCATGTCACTGTAACTGCTTCCAGCTGAATCCGATTGAGGCTGGAAATAATAGTTCATCCCAGCTGATTCTCGCAATGCTGTCAACCAATGGCCAAGATTGTGGGGATCGTAGAAGGCGGTGCTGAACAAGTTGTCAACGCGCCTCACCAGGTCCTGATTCGTTTGGTTCGTCCAGTACCCTGCGCCTAAGGCCTTTCCGTCTAGTCCCCATCCCTTCCCTAGGTACAAAGAAATGAAACAAATTATAAGAGCAGCTGTTTAAGTCAAACGCATGAATAGACCCCACATGTATTGGGTGAGGAATTCGTTTAACTTGACTTTGACTCTGGTGAGTCGTATGATGAAAAATATTGAGATTTTGATTGATTCTTGTATGAGTTTAAACCAAAGTGAATAATTGACTTATTTAATTGGAATACCTTACCTGTTTTGTTGAGTTCCATCCTTGCAATTTCCAACTGAACAATGCAGGGTGACTTACTATACGCTTTGTGGCCAAATCAGCGATTGTTTATAATTACTTTCGTTAACTACCCTTTGTCTTGGACGAGGAATCGCGGAATTGCACCTTCTAATTTACAGCATACGACCTGCCTGGAATGAATCACGATATAAAAATACAATCAATTGTTATACACTAACTTGGGATTTCTTCCACCGCAGTTACCTAAATGAGGCCTTCAACGACATGAAATTGACAATGAAAATCCAAACAGGAAGGTCACAATTCCCGATCTGCGGCAGCTTTGAGCAGTGACAATTTCAGTATAAAAATGAAATAATTTTCCTTCTTTTGAATGGGAAAAAGAAAAACTTGAAGTTTTTCTCCATTTCAGGTGACGAAATTGGACTTTGGATTGAGTAATCGAATGGGTAATTGATAGAAATCCAGTGAGTAGTGCATAGTCCTAGGTTTGTCTGCTGGGAATGAAAATGGTAGGGTACTGAGTCGACTCCAAGATGAAAGGTGGAAATTCTGTCCAACAGAGGGAGGGTCATTGAACTTTCACAAACTATACATCCATCCCTTCAAATCCTTTGATCTCCTTTAAGTCCTTTGATTTGATAAAAGGATATGAATTGATACTAAATTGAATACTAATTAAATATGAATTTGTACAACTTGGTGTGTGACTTGAGTTTCCAATTTTATTCTTCTTGTTTTTTCTTTGCTCATTCAATATTTCAACGCAACAAAAGATGAATGCAGAAGTTGGACTTGACAGTCCAGCTCCTGAACTCAGTAACAAACTACAGGCAGGACCAATTAGTCTTTGTACAGTGAGATTACTCGCAACTTGTTTTACCTCACAATCAGAGTCGTACACGATCCGTGCCATCAACCTGCGATTAACAAAATCTCTGGTGGTGAAGACAAGGCAAGATCTCACTGTACAAAGGACTCATCCAAGTAACAATAACGGGGTTGGTAAAAGTATAAAATTGTAAATAACTTAGGCAATCTGGTTAGTGTATGGCTATTATATAAGGAATAGAAACAATTTACAAATGCATGATTTTAAGTTGAGAGAAAACTGCTCAGCATGGGTTGGAATAAATGGACAAAAGTCTAAATTTTGTTGAGACACCACCATCACATCTCATGAGCGCACAGAATGGCACAGACTAGTTTGAAAAATCAGTATAACTCGGGCAGCAGCGGACGCGAAGGAGGTAGGCTTTTCGGTTTTTGAGTTAATCTACTTTCCAGAAGTGAAACAGGATAGGAGTGGATAGGCGACAGGACACGCAAGGGTAACTGGCTGAACTGCTGTAAATTACCAAGGCCTTTCTTCAACAAGTAAAATTCAGTTTCATAATTAGAAAAAACTAAACACAAAACTATATTGGAAATTCTGAACTCAGGAATTCAGATGAGACAGATCCATTTCTAAAATTAGGCAACATAAAATAAAACTTTATAAGTGAATTCAGAAACATTAAAAACAAAAAGACGTTTTTTAACCATAGAACAAGAGTACATTTACACGCAATTAATCCTGAACATCCCGCACTGTAACTGGAACAGTGAATTCCACACCTTCCAAAAAAGGAAGAAAACTCTATACAAATATCGAAGGACTAAATGCAAAATTAAACCACCTTGATTCCAATATTAAACTATATCCTTAATTAACCCTAAATATTCCAAATATAAAAATGTAATACAATAACCTAACTCATTTTCTCTCGTTTTACCAATAGAGCTGTTGGAGCTTAATTAAAATAAATACCTAAATCTCAAATCTTATCCCTCAAAATATTTGTGTCTGTGAACACTCTGAAACCTTCCGTGCAAAATCAGCATCACCCGAGCAGGAGCTCATTCATATCGAAGAGGAGTTGAGAAATTGTTCGTGCACTTTCCACACTGCTCATTGCAACTGTCGACAAATGAGACTCGTGTCTCCTCAAGGATCTACAAAATAAAAATAATTCATTCCACAAAAACCTGTCAACGGTGGAAGGAGAGTTTGTAAACGGAATTTCATTCTAACCTTCTGCCAATTGCTGAATAATTGACCAAGTTTTTTAGAATAAGAGCAGACGTGAGTCGTATACTCTTGGTAACAGGGCCTTCAACGTCGTCCATCAATTCCTTGGGATTTGAGAACTGAAGCGCGTGACGTTTTATAGCATGGAAGGCCGCATTGGGAGCATAGCCTAGATGATTCACAGGAGGCTGAGGCGGTGGAGGTGGTTCTAAAGTTAAAAAAAAGACACTGTCAGTAACATAAATTAATAAATAAAACAATGGTTTCATTTGTAAGATCTTTCTACGAAGAGAAGAAGTAAAAGAGAACTGTACCGATTTTGTTTTTCCGCCGACATAGAGATTGTTCAAGTGCCAATTTGCTGCAATGTCGATCCTGTAGGTGTGTCATTAAGGAGAATCGCTTCCTAATTAGGCCATCACACCCACTCGTGTGCCACTCACAGCGAATCCCGTCTGTCAGCGACTCCGGTGCGTGGGTTTGTAATGCATGCATGAGTAACTGAAATAAAAAAAAACAGCTTGGTAAATACACGAATTTCATCCCTTTTGAAAATGTTGGGTTGACAGAAATACCTGTTCATGTTTGAGAAACCGCTGTGAGCATCCAATCCATTCACACAAGTATGGGATTTCCTTGTCCAGTTGTTCGTTGCTCATTCTAGCTGTTTGTTGTATTTGTTGGTTGGAAGTTGACATGACAGGTACACTACTACTGCTCGACGAAGTACTGTTGACCAATACTGGAGTAGATGAAGTTAGACCAGGCATGTCAGGCCTCATTTTGGAACTACTTCCGGTGCTACTAGAATTAGCACTTAGCACTGGAAATGAACTAGTTGAAGTAATTGGGATGCCACTTAGCGCCGAGATTTTCAAAGGGCTGGTTGCTGTTGGTTGTGACTGTTGAGGTTGAAGGATAAAAAACGCTTGTGGGCGTTGGTCTCCGGAGGCATTAGCAGGTTTTGAAATGAGAACTTTTGCACCATGGAGTCCTGTACTATTCGGAGTTTGGAAGAGGATTTGCTGACCAGCAGAAAGGAGGAGGGGACGAGCGAAAGCGTATTGGGTTGTAGGCGTGTTGGGTCGAACTGGACTTGTTGCATTAGTCTCAACAGCTTTCTTCTTCCCAGGGGGCTCATCCGGAAGAGAAGATTCAGAGGACATCGACCTAGTTCTCTTTACACCCAACTGCTCTGGAGGAACAACAATCAAATCACTGATTTCATTAAACTTCTCCAGTAGGTCGCCATCATCTGTGTTGATATCAACAGTTTCACTTTGCTCATCGTCTTTCCCACAACTGCTCCCGTCACCACCACCTCCTCCACTCATCAAGACCGTCCCTTCACTTGAATCAAAACAATTCTCTTGCAATATCCGACGATCCTCACTTGTACAATTCTTGTCAGGAGTTTCTCCCTCCAGAGCAACTTGACAATCAGAGGCAGAGTAAAATGTCATTTGCTGACACTTTGTACTGGTTGCTTCTGCCTTCACAACACAGGATGTCACTGATGACATAGAGTTCACATCTGCTTCTGCCTCTAGCTTGAGGTTGGTATGATTCGGCATAGAGGAACCACTGTCTGATGGAACACTACTGTTGCTATTGCTGTCTGCTCCTTCCAGAGCATCAATTAGTTCCAAGCCTCGATCACTTATTCGGATTTCTCGATTCCCAACTACTCCGTTCACATTCTCACGAGCAGCAACTTTCCGCTCCAAAAGGTCAACAAGCATCCCTTTGAACTTTGGCCCGGTTTGGAGGGATGTGTCCTCCTTTTCCACCCCATTGGTCCCAGCTGGTTCCGTCTACAAAATTACACAACAATTTATCAAATTCCTTCACTATCATTCTATAATGTCTTGTTTAGCTTACATTGGCGAGACCATTCCGAAGGATTCCTTGGAATGAGATCAGAGGTGGAGGATTCGGGGAATCCACACTACTACTGCTATGGAGGGAAGAAGAAGGAGATGAGACTTCAGGCAGATCATTCTTCAAAACAGCAGAACCTATTCCGTTCACTTTGATGTTTTTCTTCACTTTCTTTCGCTCTTTGGAATGCTTTGGAGATTTTTTGGTGGTTTCCGTTTGTTGCAACTTCTTCTGCTGCCTTTGTGCTACCTGTACGCATCAAAATATTACACAAATTAAAACCAACATCAACTCCACTGGTTGCAAACCCAAAAATATTAATTCAAACCCAAACGGATTATAAGCAATTCTCTCAGTTAGTTTGTTTTTGTTTAGTCTCTTAAATTAGAACACGCAATTAGCATTCCACAACTAATAAAACTAATGCAATATATAACATGCTGTTGATTCCTTTTAGATAAAAGTCGAAACCGGAGGTGTGACGTTCAGAAATAGAAGTTCGAAGTTCAAATGACACATTCCAAAAAGTTTAAGTGTTATCGAAGTGTTGCGAGTTAGGACAAACCACTCCTCGATTTACCTTCGATGCAAGTAAACTCCGTATGACTGAGGACGTTGGATTCACGACACTACTCCGATTCTCATCTCTCCCACTACGGACTTTCTTACCTTTAGCCCCCTTCTTTTTCTTACACTAAGCATAAATTCAAATATAAAATAAAATCACGCATTCATTCATACGACCCAGTTCTGTACCAGTGAAACTAATCGCGAAGCAAGGAGTAATCACAAACTTACATCAGCATTCTTTGGTGTTTTTGGTGGACGAGAGAGAGTGGCCTTCAAAATCGGAGAAGCAGTCTTGAGCTCTTTTGGTGGAATGTGTTGCTGCTCACAATTTGAAGGTGGTGTACTTTGTGCTACAAAATTATGAGAAAATGATGTTAAAATGCATTTGACTCAACGACAAAAATTTGTTTCATATACGTGTAGAAGTGTCATTTTGGTTAAATACAGACTCTGCTGTTGAGATTTTGACAAATTGACTGGACTGCCCAAGGATTCCAGTTCCCACATTCGTCACTGTCATCTTTGGTCTTAATCCCTCGAAGAATGACAAGGGAGTTCCAGTGAACTTCTTTATCGAAGGTCCAATCCCATTACCAAAAGCACGTCTGGAAGTGAAAATGAAACATAGCAATAAAATATTTGTAAATAAATAAATTAATTTTTAACTCACTTGGCGGATTCGATGAATTCCTCCACCGTTAGAACAGAGATGGACTCTTTCCTTGCAGTGCAGTACATTCTGTAAATCTTCCCTTGCTCAATAGAGCATCCTGGCACCTGTTCAAATGCCGCTTTCATCCACAAGACTGCCCACTCGTCCTCACTCAATGGTCTACCCGACGACACAATGTTAATGGAAGGACTGAAGACATGTGTTTCTTGATGAGGAGCAGCAGGGGACTGGGTTTGTCCAAGGACAACTTTGGACGTGGTAATATTTCCAGGCGACAATCCTGTGGTGGTAGTATTAAGCGCATGTAGCCCATTGTGCGACGTAGTTGTAACAGACAGGGATGGCAATGGAGGTCTGAATTGTTGTTGCTGGGGAAGGGTGTTGTTATTCCAGCTGAGGCGAGGGAGGCGTGGGTCTGTCGTTGCGGAAGTAGTTGGACTTGGAGTCTGGAGTGACTGCAAGTTTGAAATGGATGCTGCAAAGGTTGTGAGTACGGGTGCTGCTGACGATGTCACGACCATAGGTGAGTTCATTGGAGTTGGAGATTGCCGTTCAATCTTGATGCTAATTGGGGGCTGAGTGGTGGTCGAAGAGACCAAGGCTGGTGGATTTGAGGATTGAACTTGAACTCGTCCACCCGGGATTATTGATGGCCTCGCTGTGGCCTGAGATTGGACTGGGACTGGAAGTATTTGCTGCTCTGGCTGTGGCTCTGATGAATCCTGGTTTTCCAAGCTCTGAGTGGGCGGAGCTTGACCACCACCGTGCAGAGCCGGATGGCCGACTACTGTTTCAACCACTCGCATTTGAATACAGCCTTTGGGCCCATAACCCTGTGCCTATAAGTAAAAGACGGACACAATGTAATTATGCAGAGACTAAAAACTATGATTTGGAATTTATTAAAAGTGCCTTACCTCTACTGTGACTAGGGAGACCAATGTGTCCACAGAACCTTTAACGTGTACCAGATCGTTGCACACGCTCTCCACTCCCATACTCGTGATGGAGAGGATACACTCCAGCGTGTAAATAAGTAGCATGATATCCGAAAGTGTGAGGAGCTCACAAAGACGGTTGAAAAATTTGGGATCCATTGCTCGTGAAAGCACCCCTTCATTCGACTCCTCTCTGCACCATTCACGCAGTGTTTCCAGTGAGCGTAGAACCTTGAAGCGATCCGTGGAAAAAATCCCGTCTATCACGAGGGAGAGGACCATCCCAAAATAAGGGTTCTCCGATGGGTCTTCGAGATTCATATATCGAGAAATATTTCCCAATGTGTCAAAGGAGAGTTGAGCCAGGGAACCGTAAGAACAGTTTGCACTTACAAGGATAAATCTGGATACGGAAAGAATGAAATTTTAAAAACCATCATTGTAAAAATATAAATTGTTAAAGTATTACCTCAAAATACAGCTATTGTGTCCCATGATTTCGGCATTTATTTTATCAAAACTAAGATTCCGGATAATACTGGCCACTTGATGGATCCGCTGTCCTATTTGTTGTGTATCTTTTGCAAACTTCTCCACGCTCAAAATGTCAGTTTCGTCTACCACCGCAGGTTCTTCGAAAATATTCGGCTGACGGAGACAAGGACATCTCGGGCAACATGATTCGCAGTCAACATTGGAAGCAGACACGTCTTTGTCTAGGAGATCCCAGAGAACTTCCTTTTCAGCTCCAGGCGGCTCCAAATCATCCATGAAATCATCATCATCATCATAGTCATTGAATCGATAGGCGCTTGGGAAGCGCATGATTCCATCATCTCTGTCAACTTCCTTGTCCGTACTCTCGTTCAGATTCATCGCCTCTTCGTTCTCGGATAGCTCCTTTTCTCCTCCCCCTAAACTACTCACTGTGCCACTGGATTCGTCCTGGGCTGGAACAGTTTCGTCAAGGGTTGACTTAACAGGCGATGATGTTTCACTACTGCCACTGTGAGTACTTTGGGAGGGTTCTTCTTCAGCACCGCCACCAGTCTCAGTTTCCATGAAGACTTCATCCTCTCTCAGGATGGAAGATTTACTACTTGACTTGTTCGCATCTCCTATGCTTATTCCGTCCACAACGTCCAGAGGCACAGTCTCAGACTTGAGTGGTGGCTGAATCTGGAACTCTCCGGCGGACTCTTCCTCGCTCGTGGATGTCGAGCTTGGCTGGATGGATATGGTGGTTTTGTCGAGGAGAGTTTCAGACGTTGTTAGTTCCGATTTTGGATCATCTTCCTCAATCACTGACACTATGTCGTCATCCGGCTTCTCGTCCATGTCAACCATGTCCTCGTCATCGTAAGTGTCATCGTCATAGCCAGGAGGGTAAATACCTACTCCATTTTGGTACCTCTCCAACGAACACTCACAAAGCAGCTCACGCACATCAGAACTTGGAACAGTGAGTTTCCAAAAGTCTTGAAAATTAAGTCCTCGAGCTTTCTCATAAGTTTCTTCCATGAGGATCCGAGTGTTACCTATATAATTAAAAACAAAATATGGAGGTGTACAACTTACAAAATTACAGTGAGGTGACAAGAAACTTACAGTGGTTATAAATCCCGGCATGAGCAAGGAGTAGTTCCATAACTGCTGGAGATTTGTTAAATTTTAAAGCATGCCTTGTTTCATTTGAAAGAAGGGTGCAAACGCTGATGGCCATGTCTTGCTCATTTGGTAGTGGACTTTGAAGGGACAACAGAATACGGTCGTACTCCGTGGAAGGAATTTCTTTAGCAAGTCCCAGCTGGTGCCTCACTTCTTCTGCAAATCACAACCAGAAATATTCATTTTCAGAGTTAAAAAACAAAAGCAGAGTATGCTACAATACAAAGTAGATCAGAAGAATGTGAAATAGCAACTAGGAGTCCCATACATTCAATGCCGGAGAGTTTGTGTGGATTTATCACTCCCCGATAAGAATCTTTGCACTGCTGGAGTGTAATATAATGTAGCGCAAGGTCGCCTGAGCTGTGTGTGTGTGAAGGAGGTGAACCCTAACCTAGACCAACATGGAGAAACGGTACATGCTGAACAGGACAAGAATGAAGTGGGAGTCCTCTCCAGTCACTCCTCCTCTCCACACATGGGATGCTCCATTGCTCTACTGGGACGGGGAAAGTCCTTCCAGCAGCTGATTCTCTAGGAAGAGTGAACAACAGTTGATCCTGTTTACAGAGGCACACGAGGAAAAGGAATGAAAACTCCAACTTCCATTCCCACCACCACGACCAGAGAAAGGATGCGACGAAGAAATGCGTAGTGGATGAGGCCTCCCTCTTATTCAAGAGTCCATTCATTCTAAGACCCGGTCTGTGTGGGAAGATGGGGAAAGTGGAGTGTCAAGATACGCATTCATTCATTCACTCTCTCTCTCTTTCTTTGACCTTCACCTCCAAAGAATCCTGCACAGGGGCAAGCAAATTCATACAATGCATACAAGGTTTTAGCGGAGAATCTCAAAAAGGTCATAAGTGCCAATTCCATGTAAAGTTGTTCTTCGTACCAGTGATGTGGACTGGAGGTTGGTTTGTAACTGGCGTGACGGTTTGTATTGGTGTGTAGCATGTGACTTTCCCAGGCGTGTATCTTCTCCGATGTTTAAAATCATCATATTCATCTTCCTCATCGTTCTTGCCATCCAACTCTTCACCTAGGAAATGAATCTTTTCATAAAGTTCCAGATTCCTGTGGAAAATAAAAAAAACGGAAAAAGTTAATACGTTTCATGTGATGTTATATTTCATTCTGTTTGAGCTGAGGATGACTGAGGCATGACTATATCTTAATAAAATAACAATAGAGCCACAGACTTATATCAAAGCAGACACTCGACGCAGGGGAGAAGTGAAGTAGTGTAGTAATGACGTGAGGCATGTTCCTAGGAGCAGCAGAATAATAATCCTAACCAGGCGGTTATATGGAGAGGAGGACTACCAGGAGGAGGCCAGTAAACGTCTAAAAAGGAATATTATAACACGCCATATGCATATGAGACACCACCAAAAACCATTATTTCCATCATAAATGCTTTCAAAGCCCTTTCCTATCTACAACTTTAGGCAATAGCTCATCCTTTGTACAAATCTTAAAATCATGACCCTATGTCCTCAACTTGACATTCCCTTATATATGGCCATCACAAACATGGAATTCCTGACAATAAAGAAAGGCGTTGTAGAGAGCTCGATGCAGAGCACCTTGCACTTCCTTCACAACCTCCTCGGAGGAAAAGAAAGTTAACCCTCACCATCGTCAGCCAATTTAAGGCAGCGTTTGACGTTCAGCACCAAACTCAACGCACGAGGCTAAAGGACGAGCTATAATCCCTCCAAAACTTTAGAGCATGGCTCTGAGTTGACACCACAACTGCTAGCTTTCTCCACAACCACACGCTTAGGCACGGAACAAAGTTTTGTCGATCAATTTCACTGAATTGCAATCCATTGTAATGAGATAGATGATAATAATATACCAATGGATTATACCTTTAGGACAAATATCTCATAAAAGGTCAGAGGCTAAGGGAGTGTCGTAAAATTCCAACTCTTGTCTTAGATATTAGAATAAACATGAAAAATAAATTAACCATAAAATAATATGTGAGAATGCATGCTACGCAACAGTGATTTGGTCGTCTGAAGTTTCTATCCATGATCCTCTGAAGCATATTATGATTCTGCTGATCAAGCAATTACATTATTCATTGAGTGATGGGCGACATTTGACGACTTAGTGCTAACTCCGTATGTCTTTTTCAACCAACCAAGTCCCTGCCTAAAATAAAAACAAATGACTCAGGAGCACAGAACACACGTGGAGTTTGCCAAGAAATCAAAGTCAGTCGGGTAATGATTACGTCGTCCCCTAGCAAGAAATTGATTGGAGATCCAAGATGCCCTTCATCATCTTTTCTTTGTAAAGATAAAACAAACCAAGTTAACAGTGGCACGCTCATTTCTTCTTCATTTTAGCACTTTGTCAGGCTCCTTGAGAAGAGGCCTTCAAACAGGAAGTCAAAGGAATGGAAGTACATCTAATGCTTATGTCATCTAGTGCTTATATCAGCCTAATTGGTTTCAAAAAGAAATTATGCATTAAAAATGCATTCATGCATTACATGAAACCCCACTGAATCTGACTACCACGACTCTCCTTTACAAAAACACGATATACCAGCGTTCGGTTCTAAAGTAAAAACAAAGTTTATGTAAAGTAAAGATGGCTTTTGATCTTTTGGTTGTACCCCAAGTTGAACCTACTTTGTCGAATAAAGTAGCGGCACTGATTATATCAAGAAATAAGAATAAAGGTGATGCTTACTTGAGATATATTTTCTTAATGACGACGCTACTATTCGTAGCTTTTGGAATACGAAAATATTTTAGCAGATCATCCCACTCGTCCTTTAGATTGACCTGTTATGAAAGAAATAAGAATTGGATTTAGACATGATGACAGTCGGTTAAGTGTATTGAGTATTGATTTAGTAGAGTTACCCTTTCCCAGCCTCCACGTGAAGTCACAAGTTGGTATAAGAGATAAAGGTCAATGTCCTTTCCATTGATTCTGAGGTTCTCCTTGACAGTGACCCTGTGAATAGAAGAATGTGATGAGAATGATTATTCCCTGATGACCTGGTGTGTGTTGTTTGTTGACAAGGCGGGGCGGGACATTGATGTTAGAACTGAGGATGACAAGGTGAAGGTGTGATGACACAGGGTTAGTTTGACATGATTGTTGTTGATTATTATTGATTTGTTGTTACTTACCCCCTGCTCTCGTTGAACTGGAATACATCCCTGTAGAAGCAGTTTTTGGCCTGTTCGTAGTAAGTGTCATTTGGTCCTTCAGGGAAGTGTACCCCTCTTGGACTTGCTCCACCGGGCCCACCGCCGATTAAATAATTTTTGTTGTGCTGAGTAGGAGCAGGACTTGGACTTGTTTTGATCATTGTGTGATGAATTGATTGTGTCTGACTACATTAGACTCTGTTGCCCATTCCGACTGGAGACAGCCAGGCAGGGAGGACAGAACTGGAGACACTGGGAAGTAAGTGGCAGGAACTCAGTCAGTCCGGAATGGAACAACCGAGCATGAGGCACTCGCTCAAATCAACTCCAAATGCCCCAACGAGCTCAACTAAAACTATACTCCTTTCCTTCCATTCGAACAGACCAACACCACACACAAGAACAAGCACAGCAACACAGCACTCTGCACAGGACATGGATTGCAATGAAAGTGAAATGACGGACTCTTTCCCTGAAAAAAAAATTAAGTAGATTCTGCGTACACTCCGCTCCACTCCACAGCCAACCCCGCTAGCTCCTCACTCAACAGACCCAATTGAATCGATCCAAAAAATATACAGGCCCTCCACACTCGTCTTCTGTGAGAACAAAGGCGCCAGGCGGAGACCTAACACCACCACACAACCACATACCATCTATACACAAAATCATAAATACACACACCCGACAATTCAAAAATTCAACTATTTCATAACAATTATACAATCGGAATCTAATTTAAGAATTTCAATTAAAATAATAATTAAATATAACAAATACAACAATAATACATCGAATTAGTCACTTATAGCCTCAATTTCAATATCATTATCTATTTCATTATTCTTATTGAATAAGTCTCAAACTTCAGCAAATACTTGTATAAATAAATAAATATAAAACTACAGAATATGAAAGAATGAGATTAATAAGATTGATAACAACTTGAGCCAAAACTTTCTTAACTTAACAAAATAATCAAAGCAGTTTGCTTTAAACTTCACTTAGATTCACTGTGCCTCGACTAAAGTCTTTTGGTCATTCCAAACTTTAATTGTTTAATTGTAATTAATCATTAACGAGTTTCTAAAAGTCATGCTATGCATGTGGTGCAATGCTAAAAGAAGAAATGATCTGGATGTCCTACTTACTTTCAGAAAACTTAAATAGGGAATTGAGTTCAACCACACGTGAGTATCTAAACTTTAGTACATACAGGTAAGTAATTTACAGGATTCAAGAAAAGGATTAATTTGAAGAAGTTCCCTATGGGAATAAATCTTTTTCTTGCCAGCTCTGTTGCCTCGGATCGGTTTTTCGGTGCTTCCAATTTTGATTAATTTTATGCCTTTTTTTGTTCTAAATGTTGTTCAATGTTCATTGTCATATGCCAGTGTGAGATAACCCTCTATAGGGGGATCTTGGAGTGCGGCAAAGATCCCCTTATAGAGGGATCAGAACCCCGTATTGAGGGATAAATCCCTCTATAGGGGGATAAATCCCTCTATAG
>VNWY01000190.1:0-69077 GCA_009869845.1 Pseudachorutes palmiensis | reverse complement strand
GACAAGATGGCGGATGCAGGGCCGTCTTCAGGAGTTGAGAAGAACCACGCATGTTCAGATTGTGCCAAGAAGTTCAAGACAAAATGGAAATTGAAGCGTCACTCTGTTGTCCACTCTGATGCTAAACCGTTCAAGTGTCCCACTTGCCACAAGGGATTCAGGAGGAATGGAGACTTGAAGATTCACAGCACCACTCATAGTGGAATTCGTCCCTTCAAATGCCCCAATTGCAACAAGGGATTCAAAAGGAATGGAGACTTGAAGATTCACAGCACCACTCATAGTGGAATTCGTCCCTTCAAATGCCCCACTTGCAACAAGGGATTCAAAACGAAAGACCAACGGAAGCAGCACATTGTCATCCACAGTGAGATTCGTCCCTTCAATTGCCCCAATTGCAGCAAGGGATTCAAAACGAAACGCGAACTGAAGCAGCACATTGTCATCCACAGTGAGATTCTTCCCTTCAAGTGTCCAAACTGCACAAAAACGTTTGCACTAAAAGGCCAACTGACGAGACACTTGCGAGGTCACACGAAGATTGGACTCAAGAAGTGCCGCACATGCAAAAGGAAGTTCAAAACCAATGGAGAATTGAAGTCCCATTTGGTCACCCACACGAAGGTCAGTCCATTCATGTGCAAGATATGCAAATACGCTGCTCAATCAGCTACTGCCTTGCTTGCCCACACCCGCTGGAGACACACGAAGGAACGTCCTTACAAATGTGAGGTTTGCCAGAAGGACTTGACCACGCAGGGGGAGTTGAATATGCACATGAAGTACCACAACAACGTGAGGAAGTTCCCTTGCGCATTCTGTAACCATTCAGCATTCACCATGGAGGACCTGAACCGGCACATGCGTAGACACACCAAGGAACGTCCTTTCCCATGCAATTTCTGCGGAAAGGAGTTCAGGCAACAGGAACATTTGGAGAACCACATCAGGGTCCATACGAAGGAAAAACCCTACAACTGTGACCTCTGCAACAAGGAATTCGCAACAGCATCCACTTTGAGTGAGCACAAGAAGACGCATGTTGATCAGAAGGACTTCAAGTGTGGAGTCTGCAATGTCCACTTTGGAGAACCACATCAGGGTCCATACGAAGGAAAAACCCTACAACTGTGACCTCTGCAACAAGGAATTCGCAACAGCATCCACTTTGAGTCTCCACAAGAAGATGCATGTTGATCAGAAGGACTTCAAGTGTGGAGTCTGCAACAAGGAATTTAGATACAAGTACACCCTCACTGTTCATGCTCGGATCCACACTGGGGAACAACCGTTCAAATGCACCTTCTGCAACATCAATTTCAGACAGAGCAGTAACTTGAAGGTTCACCAGAAGACCAAGTGGTGTTTGTTGGCAAAGGAACAAGCAAAGACCCACTGAAGGGACATAAGGGACAATCCAATCAATGCAAAGCCTCGTTTTTTTTAATTGTTTTCTGTTGTAGATGGATAGCCATTTTCAATTGATTTTAGTTAAAGTTAGTTCATCGTTGATATTCATACTGTTTCAATGCAATTTCAATTTTAAGTGAGTATTCGTTAATTCCATCATTGTTCTATTTGAATCTCTCGACAGATTTAATATTTTTTTTCAGTTCAATCTTTCTAATTAAGTTCAATTCCTTTTGTTGGAATTTTGATTTCAGAAGTCCATCAAACGAGAAATCCACATGGACATTGTCTCTCTAATTTAATTGTTTTCCTATTTTCATCCTGTTTGATTTAGTTGTTGCGTTTCAGTTTAATCATTTGACCAGTTCAACCATTTGATTTATTTTTTGTCTGTCCAGAGGAGTCGTTGGATTTAGCTGGAATTGAAATTGTCAATTTTAGTTTAATTGTGTTAATTATAAAAGGGCATTTAGAAATAAGCCTTTGATTAAGATCACAATTCCATTAATATTCTTTGGTATTTTGCAAATCAATCAATAAAAATTCATCAACGATTTGCACAAAATCTCCTTGTGTTGACATAATTTTTGTCCTTTGCTCTGGAGTTCAGCCAATTAGAGGGTCACAAAGGACAATTTCCTGATGACCCGAGAGTCTGGAATTCAGAGACACCGAATGGAAAATCATTCCACTTTCAGCCGGGTAACAAAAGGTCAAGAAAGCACTATTATTAACTAATTAATTAATTCCAACAATTACTCATAAGTACTTACATGTCTCTCATCTTCCTTTAATTGACAGATCCAGGCATATATTGGAATTCATAGGGAAGGTCATCCTCTACCCGTCTACCCCAATCTCCAATCTAACCTCTTCTACCCTCCTTTGCCTTACCCTTGAACCCTAGACGATGGCAGGAAAGGCAGACCAGGCTGCAGGTCCTTACCAAGACGATGTGGACAGCGGTGAAGAAGAGGAGCCTTACGTACCCATCGGAACGAGACCAGAGTGGAGTGATGTAACCCCAGTGCCACAGGTCATTCCACCTCATTCAGTACTGGCCATCGATTACTCAGCAAACTGTAAGCTATTCTAATAAGACAGGATGAGTAGTTGATTAATCCTTGTGTTTCAGTTATTGAATGTTTCAACTACGTCCGGGCTGTTATGCTATCAGGAGAAAAAAGTCAACGAGTCTTGCAGTTAACGACGGAAGCCATCAGACTCAACGCTGCCAATTACACTGTCTGGCAATATCGGTATAATTGCAAGCAGATGCTGAATTCATTATTGTAGTTCTAACTAAATGTCTTTGTGTAGGCGCGACGTTCTCCAGGCATTGGGAATTCCCCAGATAACCACAGAGGAAGGGGTTACTGGCGACTTCAAGAACGAGTTCAAGTTTTCCGAAGATTCCATCGAGCAGAATCAAAAGAATTACCAAGTCTGGCATCATCGGAAGATCCTGACCCAGTGGGCTTCTGGATACAATGAAGAAACGGGGAAGATCCAATTGGAAAGTGGTCAGGCACGGGATTTACTCTTCAAGCAAGAGCTGGATCTTACTCTCCGGCTCTTGTCCAAAGATTCTAAAAACTATCATGCTTGGCAACATCGGCAGTTCATCCTGAGTTCTTTCGAGTAAGAATTACTCCTCTCTCCTTATGTCATAATTTAAAACACCATCTCTAATTTCAGAAAGTTTATCGAAGAGCTTCAGTTTGTGAATCAACTTATTGATGAAGACGTTCGCAACAACTCTGCTTGGAATCAACGGCACTTTGTGTTGAAGAACCTGCCAAACTTGAACGATAAGATTATCGAAAATGAATTAGAGGTTGTCTGGAACTACATTCAGCAAACCCCTTCGAATGAGAGTCCCTGGAGTTATCTTGAAGGGTACTTTTTCATTTTATTTTTATTTGGAAATCTCAGCATGAATTCTTTCTATAGGTTGTACTCAATTCTTCCGGATTTCAACTTGACTCAGGGCTCCAGCTCGATTGAAAGGTGCAAGGTTCTTCTGGAGAATGGAATTCCTTATCCAGGGATGGCCAGTTTCATCAATGCTGCTTGGGAAGCTCAACGGAAAGCAGGTCAACCGTCCCAGGAACTGGCTCGTCTGGGCATCACGGTAACTAACAATTGAAGATTCCTGTTTCCGAATTCATTCTAATCCTTTGTATTAATAGGTTTGTCGCGATCTCGTTTGTTCAGATCCTGTTCACAGTCGTTACTGGACTTATCTCAAGGCCAATTTCGAAGACAGTCTTCCAGACTGAATCCTTTGGTTTTATCAAATGGAGTCAAAAATCAACCATCGCCACAAAAATCTACATTTGCACCACAATAAAGTGGAATCATTCTCACCAACTGTTAATTAATTAATTTACAATTTATAACTCATTCAAGAGTAAATTCACATTTTGGAAGAACGGAAGTGAGAGGTGATTTTCTCCGCTTTTTTGTTGTTTCCTAACAAGGGAAAAGGAGGGTTGTTTTTGTTCATCCAAAAAATAATTTGCATTCCATTGAACTCAATCATAATCGAAGTATCGTCAATCTTCAATTCGAGGGTCATTGGTAAGTAAGGAAAAGGTCAATCTTGTTGTCCTTTTGATGGGTAATGTCAAAGAAACTATAATTTGGTTAGCTTGTAAAATAGCTTTGGTGTATGTCACACCTGTTTCCTTTTGATTTCTAAAAGGTGTCTTGACCTTTTGGCCTTGGTCATGGCTTTCTGTCCACCACCTACTGGAGAGTCTTCCAATTGTCCTCCTTTCGAAGAGCTAGTTTCCAGATACCCTGGACTTAAGGGTATAAACGACGAGTGCAACAGAATATACCCGGACCAATCGAACCCCTTACAGATCCAAGCACTCGTCAAGAGTTGGTAAAAGTCTCACACAAGGATTACCCATTGAATTATGAATTTCAATCTCTATTCCGTATTTGATTTAAAGGCGAGGAGGTCCAGACCCTTTGGATTACATCAGTATGTTCTTCAACCATGGCGCATACGGTCTAGGTGTCCCTCCACATTGGCACTATGTCAGGTAAATTGATTTATTCCAATCATGAACCACAAATGTTTAGACATGCTGTTCAATCTGTCCTGACTTTTCAGTTATGGCCTGTCTGACTTGCATTTGGACGGCAGAGTATTTCCTCCCCCATCAGCCCTCGGTCAAGGCAAATCTGGATATGGCCTGGAACTGACATTTAGACTAAAGAAAGTAGCTGGGGATAGGTCACCGCCTCTATGGCCTGCTAAACTGATGCAGTTCCTTGCCAGATATGTTTACAGTTCAGGTAATTCAACATTTGGCTTTAATTTTTTGTCAGGATTAAAATATTTATTTATTTCTCTAGGTCATTCATTCCTAGCTGGTGATCACATTTCCTGTCATCACGGCATGAATCTCGATGACCCGAATGCGAATACAGAACTTTGCGTAAGAACCATACAACTTTCAGTCAAGGTTTTTGGGTTTGTTTTTGTTTCAAAACAATTGTTTTTATTCCCAGCATATTCTTCTCTCATTGGATCCTCAGTTAGAGCGTCTAACCACTCCCGCGGGTACTGTTGACTTTGTACAAATTGTTCCAATCACCACTGAAGAGCTCCTGGCTGTCCAGAAATGGAGTGCAAATTCCTTCCTAGATCTCATGAAGCAGACTCCTCAGTAACTACCATTTACACATCCACATTCCCTCTAGTTTCTAGTTATTTCTTCATTTCTGTTTCAGGTGTGGAGGAGTTCACCTTGTCACTGACATGGACCGTGTTCAGTCAATGTTTCAACTCCGGCCAGAGACTCACGATGAGTTCATGGCAGGAATAGTACAGAATGGATCTGATCTCTCTGGTGTGAATGCCCTGGTCTGCACATGGACTCAAACAGCTTGGAAATACTACGACGAGTCAACAGTCTCATTTCTAAAGTAAACTTGTGGAAATTATAAACAATTTAAGGGACCTACATTTAAGAAATACTTTCCAGGCCGGTTTATCAGAGGTTGTATTACGCGGAGAAACGAAATGCTGAAAGTGTCGGTGCGTGGGGTCAGGCTCTTCCAGCAGAAGATGAATACAGGGACCCACCATCAGTCGGCTCAGAAAGTTCAAACGACGCCGAGTCTGGAGAGCAGAGCTCTGACGAAGCTCCACCTGCGAGGGACTATGACGAGCAGACTGACAATGACATCTCCCTGTCCATGTCATGCCTTGGCCAGTCATCAAATCTGCGCCCAAGTATTGGCAGTATTCACAAGCAACTGACAAGTCCAGGACCGCTTGCCTCCAGTATCTTTGCCCCGCATGTTTCCTACTTTGACTTGATCCACATCACACTCAATCTCGAAGCTGCATTCTGCTTCCCCCTGGCACTCACGTAAGTCTACTCAATTAAAACGGTATTGCAAAATTAATTCTTTTTTCTTTCAGTGGTCGCCTTCGTCATGGAAGACATTTTACATTTAAAGAGGCCAACACTGGGACTGCAATTACTCTCGTTTCCCCACAAGTGGTTGGATCCTATGTGAATTTAGAAAGACGCTTTGGTGCCTTTGGACCTTGGCTCCAGGTTTACATGGTGGATGAGCTGGTTGATGCGATGGTCAAGGACTTTGACTCTCTCTTCGCATCCTCCAATGTAAACAGAATATATTCAATTGAAATTGATTGAAATTCAATTGTTTATTTCCAGGTTGCTTATCCGAAAACCTTCATCTGGCCTCAATGGGGCTTTGGCCTCACTCTCGTCCTCTGAGGGATGAAATGGGACTTGGAATTCTTTCCCGTCCAGGAAGTACCTAGTCCCTGGAGTCAATGGATCGTGGCTTACATACTTTTAATCCAATTAATCAATTGCCTTAACTAAACATGTCCATCTGGAGAGAATCGAATCAAGACTTCATCAAGTTACAGATTCTATCAATATTCTATCAACAATATATTTCAGTATTAACAGCTTCAATCAGATGATGAACTTTTTAGAATTGTGGTGAGCTTCAGCTATTTTTAAGCGATTTTGATGGGAATTCCTCTCTTCGGAATGTAGGGGATCGTCCTTGGTACCATCCTGGAAAAGAGTTTAAGAAAATTATTAATTAAAACTCATTTTTGTGCAATAGTATGTTGATATTAATGTTGAAAGAAGAGTGTATTATTGTCTTACTGGATGCAGTCGATGATGGGACAGACGGAGGCGCAGAGCGTGCATCCAGTGCAGTCTTCAGTGACATGTGCCATATGTGTGACAGGGTCAAACTGGATAGCTTGATATCCAGAGTCGTTGCATGTCATGTAGCACTTTCCGCACTGGACACACATGGACTCGTCGATAAGGGCCACCACTTGCTGTGTGTTGTCCAGCTCTCCATAAGGACCCACCTTCGGAACTGTCTTCCCGATTATGTCCTGCACCGTAGGGACTCCAGGGACCCCTTTATGACACCTGTCTCCGTTCTGGCCAACTTTCTCTTCCAAATCTTCCAGTGTCAGTTTCTTCTTTTCGTGGGCAATGAGTGCCTCCCTTTCCTTCTTGAATGGACCAAAGGGTGGGAGTTTCTGTCAAAAGAATCCAAATTATGAAACATTTAATTATACTATAACAGTGCCTCACCTTGTCAAGGATGGAATCCACTTCGATCACTTTTCCTTTCTGATGTCTTGGCGTGGGTGGAGAGAGTCCGTCCCATCCCTCCAGTCCCCTGGCTTCAAAGTACAGCAGGGCCTTAAGTCCAGTGATGTAGTCATCCACAACTGTAAAGTCCTGATTCTGAATAGCACTACAAATCTAAGGGAATAAATAATTTAGCTAAAGGAATTAATGGAAGGAAGGAATTTTAATTGGGTAAACAAACCTGCAAAACTGTCGCCCCACATTTTAGAAACTGAATTGAAGCTTCAGCAGAGTCAATTCCTCCTGTGGCCAAAATGGGATATCCAGGGATGGCTCTGGCAATGGCTGACACAGCCCTGAGAGCAACAGGTCGGATCGCATTCCCAGAAACCCCGCCGTATGTTGTTCTCTTGTCAAGGCCAACACCAGGCCAAGGGTCACCGTTCCCTTTGAGACCCATCAGGCCAGAAAGGGTGTTTGTAGCTGTAACGCCATCGGCCTTGCCTAGGGGGAAGCAATTCAAATGAGCTTGAAAAAGCCAGCCAACGTGTTGAGTAGGTTTTACCTTCGTAGGCGGCCATTGCAATGTCAACAATGTTGGTCACATTAGGAGTCAATTTGGCAAAGAATGGGATTTTGACTGCATCCCGAACCCATAGGCAAATGTTCCGTACCAGCACAGGGTCCTGTCCACAGGCGAGTCCCATTCCACGCTCACCCATCCCTACAACAGTTGCACAGGTCAAATGAGGTCAATAGAACGAGATGAACTGCTTTACCGTGTGGGCATGAGAGGTTGAGTTCGAGTGCATCTGACCCAGCCTCCTCTGCCATTTTGGCCAATTCAGTCCAGTCTTCGGCGTTGTATGAACACATGATGCTCCCAATGAGAATCTAATCGTACAGAAAAATTAAAAAGAATGGATTTACACGAAGGATGAAATTAAAGTACCCTGTCAGGGAAATCCCTCTTGAGTTCTGTGATGCTTTGACACCAGTATGCAGCGGTCTTCTCGGAAATCAACTCAATATTGAGGAATGCGCCTTGCCCAGGGCCAAACGAATGACCAGAAGTCGTCCCTCTGATGATCCTGGGAGAGACGTTTGTCACAACGTCCTACGGAGTTACATTAGATTTTATAAAATTGATTTTTATAAAGTGATTCTTAGTAAACTTACTTTGTCCAGTGAGAATGTTTTGGTTACTGCGAATCCCCAGCCAACCTCAAAGGCTCTGCGGATCATGGGACTTGAAGTGCAAGGCGTGGCACTGGCCAGTCCAAATGGATTCACAAACTTCATTCCACACATTTCCACGGAAATGTCCACGGCGTCAATCGGAGTGAAGAACTTTGGAAGTTGAGGAACTTTGCTAACTTCCGCTCCATGCAAACTCTACAGAGTGTAAAAATTAATTCCCAAAATTCTTCAAAAACCTTCTCATTTGCATGGGAGTTCTTACCTGAATGTACTTGTGAATGTGCCAAGCTGCTGTTTTCCCGTCGTTGACTGCCTCAACTGTCGTCTCAGCCACACCCGCAATGTCGCCGCCAATGAAAACTCCCGGCTCAGATGACTCCATGGTTTTCACATTGACATCCGGAAGTCCCCACTTGTTGAAACGAAGTGGAGCCAAAGCGTCCTTTACTGCGCAAAACAAAAATTTCGAAACCCTTTGCGTGTGCTTGCGTGTCTCATTCTGCTTACCTTCTTGGTCGAAGAGTCCCGATCCAAATGCGGATATGACAAAGTTAGCTCTGAGCTTCATCGTCTGCTCGTAATCTTCCACAAATTCTCCATTCTCGTCCACTTCCGTCCTGAAGAAGGTGATTGCAGAAATACGTCCGCTGGTAAGGTGGACTTCATGAGGTCCAAGGAATGGAAGGAATTCGCAACGCTCTTCTCTCGCCAACTCCATCTACAAAACCAATGAGAGAAATGTAGAACAAGTCGTTGGGTAAACTCTCTTGATGGATTACTTCTTCGGGAACGGCGCGGATGTTTGTGAAGCCCTTGCGGAAGACGACGTAGACACGAGAGGCTCCACAGCGCAGGGCTGAAGTGGCGCAGTCGAAGGCTGTATCCCCAGCGCCAAGGACAATCACATTCCCTGAGAGCTTTGGAAGACTCCGGTCCCCGCACCTGCACATTCCTACATACAACAATCAACAAAATTATAAGACAACATTTATAACCAAATTGTCATGTTTGCAATTGAATTTTATGAACTGCAGTTAGATCCGCTTCGCAAATGCAATTAAATTATCTTTCGGAATGATATCCTGCTCGGCGTTACTTCATTCTCAGCATTTTGGATTAACAAGCACTTCAGCAGTTTGCTTTTCGCCTCTTCAACCCCATGACACTTGAGACGGTGTTGGATATTTTGAAGTGGACTCATTCAAGGCTTCAAAAGCGTTTAACGTTTAACATTTCACAAGGTGAAATTGATATTGGACCAATTGGATTTCACAGCTTTAGCTTATACGGAAAAACGGTTAAGTTGCAAAGTGCTTACCTGGTTTGCTCGCGGCAGCGACTTTGGGCAGGAATTCCTATAAGTAAAAAAAATTAAGTTATGAACGGTCATCCTTAAGACGTGGTTCGTACCTTTGAAGTGAAGAATCCCTGTTTGTCTGTCAGTGTTTCAAAGGGATGAACTCGCTTGGGATTAGGGAGTCCAATGCCAACGAACACGGCGCCATAGCCCTCTTCACGAAGTCCCTACTCGCATAATATTCACTTGCAAATTCAACTTCCGGTTCGGGAATTTTGTTTCCTGACCTTAATAGTAATGTCTGAAGCCGCTAGTTTCCTCCCTGTTTCGACAGTCACCCCCAGGTCTTTCATCAGTTGGATTTCGTACTGGACTACCTCCATGGGGAGTCTGTACTGGGGGATTTCAGCCGAGCTCAGTCCTCCAATGTACTCTTGTCTTTCGTAAATATGGAGATTTCGATAGCCGAGTCGAGCGAGGAATGTCGCACATGAAACAGAGGCTGGACCACATCCCAACAGAGCCACTTTCGTGTCATAACTAACACCCTCTGCCTTCACATCGGGTGGACGCACTTGAGGAATTTGCATCTTCATAAAGATCTATAGCCGAGAACAAAGTCCACATGCCTTGTTATTATCCAGCAGATAATCTCTTATTACGTCTTACATCTGTGGCAAAGTGTTGTAGTCCTCCGATGTTAATTGGCCCTTCCTCCGAGGCGTAGAGGTTGCAGGAACCAACGCAAAGGTCACTGGTTGGACAGACCATTCCACAAGTGAGGCCAAGTGGGTTGTCTGAAAAAATGGACTTAGCGGCTCCATAGTAATTCTACAAAAGAATGAATGAGGATCGGAGAAAAGAGTAATTAGTGTCCAATGTTTGTTACTTTAGTGGCGATGCTCCCAATGAAGCTCTTGACATCAAGTTGAGTTGGACATGACTTTTGGCATGGGGCGTCTGCGCACTTGAGACAGCGATTGGCTTCCCTCAAGGCCCCTCGCTCACTCAGCGTCGTGTGCTTCACATCGTCAAAATTGTTGTACAAATCTGGTCCGCATGTCTGGATATCAATCAAGGGAGGGTCGGATATGTAAATGAACCTCTGTGGTGAGGATTGTGAGTGAGAAAGCCCAAAGTGTCATCTTACCCCACAATGCTTGTCCTGGTTTCTCTTCCAGTTCTTCTTGTTGACCTTCGTATCTGCCGAAGGGACGAGTGAGGCATGTGACTTGATCCTAGGGTTCAATGCTAGGATGCTCTGTTGATTGAGAATGAAAAGGTCAAGGGGTGAGGAGTGGATAGTGTTTGTTGTACCTCTATGTCGGCCACATCTCGACTCAATACTTTGGTGGCCATGGTTTGAGTGCCAGTGATGGTAACTGGATGTGTTGGTTGCTCGTGTTGAACTGATTCTGTTGTTCCCAAGTGGCTTTAACTTGAGTAGGTTAATAGTGGAGTTAAAGTGGACGTCCTTCAGAATCCAAGATTAGAAATACACAATACCTGAAACTCAGCAGTAGAGACATGGACATGGAGACATATGCCCATAATCTCAACTGACACAACCCCATAACACTAATCTCCCATTTGGAAACAGACATGGAAAATTACACGCACAAATAGAGATATACACTCTAGAACTTCTAAGTTTCATTTAACATATAAATTCTCATTCCAAAAGGAATCCCAGTTCGCATTACCCCAAGATTCTAATTTGTTGTGAGTTAGAGTTTGATGTTTTATTAGTTTGGAATGTCATAGTCGTTTCTTGATTAGTTTTTCTAGTTTTTTGATTCTACTCCTCTCCACGCTGCTCTCTGGAACCCCTAAATCCCCTGGGGAAAGAGCCCCGCGTATCCCTCCGGGGGACTTGGCCTTGAACTCATCAAGCAATGGAGTTTGATCTGGTCGTTTGTAACCCTTCATGTCCAGGAGCTTCGTGAACTCGGAAATGTCAAAGTCAGGAACAAGTTTGCACGTGTGGTCTACGAAAGTTCCAACTTCCTCTACTGGGGACATCACAATCTTCAGGATCATTTCAATTCTCCCCATTTCAGTCACAATCAACTTGCTATACCTAAATTAATGTAAAAAAAAACACATGAAATCAAATATTATGGAAAATTGCTTTCTCTTTACTTGTCTGGTGGTTTCCTCTTGACAGTTAGATTAATAGAAGGGAGGTCAAGAAGTGCCGTCTTGAGACTTTGAGTGTCCAGAAGAAGCTGCTGTGCTCCGGTCTTACTCACGTTTCTGCACTTGTACAACGTTGATAAGAACTTGTTCATAAAGAGTCTGTGAAAGAGACAGGAATAAAATAATGCAACTCATTTGGTGCCTTAAGCTTCAACTCACTTTGCAAATTGCTGGCAGAAGAGGACAAAGTATTTGCGGGAAGTGCCGAGAAAGTCTCGTAAAGTGGGGACAGTGAGACGCCATTGGGATGTGATGGCAGAAATATAACCACTCTGATCCCCAACTGTTTCCACCAATTGCCAATTCGTCTAAGAGAATAAGACAAACGTTTTCAATTAAGAACTGAATTCCTTGTGATGTTTTAAGGTTATTTACCTTGTGCATGGAGGTGAGGACTGGGTCACAGGCGGCATACAAATCTTGGACAAATAGACCAACGCAAGTCTCCACAACGTCCATGAAGAGTCTCTTTTCCACTTCCATGTTGAGCTTAGGGCCGAGGCTCTTGAGTTTCTCTCGGAGCTTCTCTTCCAACTGCTGAATTGTTTCAACGCAGTATTCACCAGTAGTCAGGATGCTGTAATGAAAAATAAAATGAAATTAGAATATATAATTTAATAGAAAATACAATTTTCACACTTGACCATGATATTTTATAGAGTTCCTGTCGAGAGAAGCGTAGTGGGGTTGTTTCTCCTTCCTTGAGAAGTGACTGGAAGTTTTGGATAAGTCCTGCTGTGCTTAAATCACGGAGTTCCCTTGTAAGAACCGACCCCATTGGAGCAGCTCCGCTTGTCGCTCTGTGAAACAGCAAAACAAATTCAGTGCTACACAACCGGCAAAAGTCGAAAGCAGATTATTAGCTAATTTTAATTACTTTGGTAGGTTTGCTTGAAGAATTCGAGTGGCGTATTCCCTAAGTCGTTTCCCAAAAACTTCTGCCAAATTAAGGAGTGGTTCACCACAGCTGAGTTGAGTGCACTGGACAAGGCACTTTTTGTAAAACACGAATCTAATGACACCAGATTAGGTAAGTAAGTCATAACATTTAGTCAATCCAACTTTAATTAGGCCGTACAGATCAGCGCAGTTTGACAACACAATCCCAGTTGCTTCCGGCCCGTGAGGAGAAGGGAATCCACTGGAGCGCAAGTCACTCACAAACTTCTCAATCAGTTCACCCAAATTCCTGTCGTGAAAAGTAAAATTAGTTGATTGAAAATCGAACGGAAGAATGAACTCACTTGTCTTGGCTGTCGATGTAAATGTAAAGAAAAGGGTCAAAGGCCTGTGTGATTATTCGATCGAACTTGTTGACAATTCCTTTCTTCTGTTCAGGTGATGGAGTCCAAGGCGTTGGTTTTTTCTCTTCGTGGGAAAAGGGCCCAGCATCTTCCTCAACCACGTTCCCACCAAAACGAAGGAAAAGGAGATTCTCAAACGAACACGTTTTCTGTATCGCTGTCAATAGAAGCTTCACGTCTATTTGAGTTCTCCGTTTCCCCATGACCCTGGAAAGGTCGTCTCGTGTTTGGTGGCAGAATTGGATTGCTATTCGCTGAGAAACTTCCCACCGTGGCGGAAAAACGGGACCAAATCGCTCCTCAAATTGAATCAAGTGCTTCTTGAGCCAGGCAAATCTCTTATCAATCTGCGAAAAAAACCGTTTTCAAATAATTTAGAATCATGCTCAGAAAACCCTGCGCTAAACCGTGCATACCCAACTACGCGGCTTTTTAAATTCGGCTTTTCATAATTTTTCGTTATAAATGTTGTAAAAATGGACGGGTTAAGATTTCTGGTACCTTATCTATCCACGCAGCGTCTTCATTCTCCTCATAAAGCAGGGTGTATTCTTGGAGTTGCGTTTGAACAAACCACTGGAGAAGCTCATGCTTGATATGGATATCCAGCACGTCCAGGACGAGACAAGCTTCGGTCATTTGACTCACGTTCAACGACCCATTCGGAGAAAATGATTCTCGGAATTCCATTGAGATTTGATCACCCAATTCCTTCTTTATTTCAGAAACCTGGACATAAATATTGTCTTAGAAAAATGTGATTTTAGACGCATCGTTATTTTCGAGTTGTTACCTTTGATGAAAGTTCTGCTATTTGTGGGATGGCATTGTAATGGTGGAAGTGCTCAACTACGTTTGCAACTCCCTGGAGAAGATTTGCAGTGTCACCGTATTGCCGTTTCCTCACCAGAGTGCTGCAAAGGAATCCCAGCATTATATTTTAGTATGCATTATTATAGGTTGATCTCTTACTTGAGTGTTTCCACCCCTGCTACGAGCATATTCAGATGATTCAATGTCTTGATTGCTTCCGTCAAGTTCTTCTTGGCAGTGTCCAATTGACGAATATCTCTGGTCATATCCCTCACTGCTAATTCACTCTGCTCCGCCCTTCCTCTCATGTCTAGTACTTTAGCTACGAGAGCCTCAATTGATGCTTGTGCTCTGGCTAGAACAGTGACCCCATCCTGGTCTGGTCTCCCCGTCTGTTCACGTACAAATTCCCTAATCCCTTGGTCAATGGTTAGGATCTCTGTTTCGAGGGAAGAGATGACGTCACTCAGACCTGCCAGTGACTGCTCCGTGGGGAAGGCATTGTTGATGTACCCAATGACATCAAACTCCTCTGCCTCTGCCATCGGAGATTCTACTACTTTGAGTACTGCTGCCGCTGCCTCTGCTTATCAATTTGGAAACATTCATTGCATTCTCAACACCTGGGGTTGCAGGGTCTCTGGTCTCTGTCTCTGGTCTGGTCACCCACTGCCACGGTTAATCCTGTAGCATTACATATAAATAAAAAAGCCGAGATGAAATAAATTGATTTTGTAATAAATAATTATATAAGTGTGAATTTTAATAGTTATTAGTTTACAAGCATATGGAGTTTAGTTTCCTTGTAGTAACGGATGCGGCTTTACCTGACTCTTGTGACTACTGTTAAAACTTGGTATAGATGACAGTTGGAAGTGATTCTGAGTGAGTGATGAGTGAGTGAGTGAATTAATTGATTGGTTTTATATTAATTTATTTTTATTTTGGGTAAATTAATTGGTTGATTTGGATTAGTGCCGGTTCCGCATCCCTCGTGGCACAGCCTTCCTCCCTGCAAACACAACCACTTTGGAACCACTAAAAAACGGACACTCAAACACACTCCAAAACACAAAGGAATTCTTATTACAACAGAGTAAAAACAGACAAAACAAAACATTTCTCGTTCAATGTTGATGAACTTTTAGTTTTTGCATTAATTTACAAATGGTAACATTTATTCCCTTTTTCGTAAAAACAATAAATGTTACATCGTTTTCAAACTTAATAATTTGTGATTTTTGCAATTATCATTTGATTTAAGAGCTATTAAAATAGATGCCATAACTTGACTATTTTTCCATTTGTATACAAACTCTATCCTCACCATTTCTTTTTGATGACTTAAGTCAGCGAAGAATAATTTAACTTTGTTAAATTCCATTACTATTAAAAAGCCAATAGAAACGTTTTATCGTAACTCACTTACCCCAACATTTTTGGTTATAATTAATAACATATAATTACTTTTCATTTATCCATATTATAATATTGATCTCATTGTTACATGGCTGCTTGTAATGAGCCTTTAGTTTTAAGCCTTATGCAGTAATAGCAGAAATGTTTCAATACATTTCGTGTTTCTTTGCTTTAATTTCCAATTTTTAATTTGTATATTTAGTGTCAAAGAGTCAAAAGCGTATTTATAATTACAATGATTGAATTGATGATAACTAATTGAATCCTTTTTGCTTGTTGAATTTGTATAATTTCCTGTGCTGTGTGTCTGTGTTTTAGCGTGTTGTTTTGTTGGTGGTGTTTGAGTTGGTCGTGCCTTGCCTCCCATTCCGTGCTCTTTTATTTACTTGCTCCGTTGAGGCAGTGGAGCTCAAGTCTTGCCAGAGACCGCATTACTGGAACACAGGACATGGCTGGAAGGTAAGTGACAAACACAAACATCAACAAACATCAATTGACCTAGGGGTCAATACAACATACAACTCTTCATTACTTAACAGATACGGAGGAGGAGGCAGAAATTTCGGTGGCGGTAGCTTTTCTGGAGGGGATCAAGGCCCGAAGTTTATCGCATTTGTTGGGAATCTTCCAAAGAATATTAGCCAGGGAGACATAGATAAACTCTTCGGTGGACTCAAAAAGGTAAAGCAATCAACAAAAGTTTGGGCCATTCTGTCTTGTTAACGATCTTCTTCCCTTTATCTACTCCTTGACCACTATAATACTCTGTTGCTCTGGTTGGATTCAAACTCTTTCGTTTCTGGCGTACTTTACCTTTAATACTCATCAGTCACAATGTCATTCGTTTTGTTTGGTAAAGCCATGTATATGGTGATCCAAAATTGTCTCACCCACTACCGGTGTCATTAACCTCAATGATTAGTGAGACGGTGATTCCGGAGTAATCACTCAACTGTAGATGATATTTAGAATCAAGACATCATAGTGCCAGTCATTAATTTCTTCATTTTATTTCTTACAGCCCAAATCTATTCGTCTTGTTTACGACAGAGAAACAGAAAGGTTCAAAGGCTTTTGCTACGTTGAATTTGACGATGCTGATACACTCGCGATGGCACTCCAGCTTGATGGTTCTCAAATCGACGGGAATCTTATCAAAGTAAAGACAAAGGCAGTATTTTTGTTGACATATTCGATGAGGATGAATTCGCTACTCTTTTCATTCGGTTCACAGATAGACGTTGCCGATGGCAGGAAAGGAGGTGACCGCGGGCGCGGCGGGGGTCGAGGTATGGGACGAGGAGGAGGCAATTTCTCTCGTGGAGGTGGTTTCAGCGGTGGATTCGGTGGTGGAGGTGGGCCTCCAATGATGCTACCTCATCCCCAGGAAGATCATTACAATATGAACAATCGAGGCGGTGGAAGAGCTGGATACGCTGGTGGTGGTCGAGGTCGCGCTGGTTTCTCCAATTTTAATTCAGAGAGACCACCGCGCGGGGAGTCACGCTCGTTTGAGAGTCGACCCAGGAGAGATTCCGATAGATCTCGGACATCGGAAGAATTCAATGAACCCACCCCAGGTAGAAATCACAAATGTTCAGCTTCCAGTACATGTTACATAGTACATGTTCACAATTTTTTCTCTCCATATTTCTACAGCGGAGCTAGCAGCTAGGCCGCGGCTGAATCTTCTGCCAAGGACTGTATCCGAACCAGTGAACGCAGTTGCCAGCAGCAGCCAGCAATCCTCAATTTTTGGTGGAGCTCGTCCTCGGGAAGAGGTTTTGCGTACTAAGGACGATGACAAAGAAGACAGCGCCTGAGGGTCAAGGCACCACTGGGAGTTATTATGACGAGAGATAAACTACACAAATCTTGAACTTGTTTTCTTTTTGTTTAACGGACGAGTGATGAGTGAATTCTCAAGGTATGCTTGGTTTTGTGTGACCTAGGTTTGACATATTTCTCTTCGCAGGGGTTCTGAAGGAGTAAAAGTATAAGTTATTTAAGAGCTAATTGACATTTAGAACATTTATTCGTGTGAAACTCAAGTAAAAAAACAAGTTAGATTTGGGGACTATTCAGGAAAAGAGTAATCTCATTCAGACAAAAGCGCATGTCCCACGGGCATCACTTGACTAATCATTCACTCCACATACTCGCTTTGTAGCCTTTTGACCCTATTTGACCTTTATTAATTTGAGAACAAGAAGTCGGGTTGGCATTTCTCCGCCAATCCGAAGTCTCGTTTTCCCCTCCCGCCGAAATTCGAATTCCCATGTGCTCCAAATTCCAAACTATTTTGCCGCACTTGAAAAAAAGAAAACAAAACAAAAGGAGAAAGCACGAGGAGGTTACATGCGGGCGGAGTGACACGCGGACGGGGACCATGAAAGATTCACGTCTTATCTGCTTAATTTTACGTTAATTGCAAATGAGAAGGTTGTGGAATTAACTACAAACACGAAGGCAAGAGGGTAAGGATCACGTTGGTCATCAACAACATACCTGTCAATTACAATTTCACATCATTCCATGTGTCACAAATTATAAACATCCATTTGGTATTTTAGGGCCCATTTGGAACTGAGGGCTCGTAGTACCAGCGAACAGGTCATCGGAGGATTTGAATTGTAAATGTAAACAACCACGAAAGTCTTATAAAGTGAGTGCACTGTAAATCAACATATCAGTCTAAAACACCGCTAATTGACATTGGTTTTTTTTATCTTGTAGCAACCGTTCTTTGCTGTACACATCAGTGCCTTAACCATCCAAACACTCAGACTAGTCTTTCTATCCGTCAAACTTTAATCAAAAAGTGATATGGACGGAGGGGAGGAAAACAAGGATGACTGTGCTGAGCATCCTGAGAAGAAAAAGCGAGAAACAGTTAACATCAAAGTAGAAACAGAAGCCAAAGCGGTAATTTTTCTTTCTAGTGAGAGTAGAGAATTTTTCTTGCTGAAGTTGACTTATGTGTTGATTTATAGAAAGATGAAACTGAAGTACCTGCTAGTAATAAGGAATCTGGTCAAGGACAAGCGGTTGGAACCCCGGCCAACCATAGCACTCCTGCTCTGCTCCATAGTTTTCTAGTGAAGGAAACTGCGACTGATGGAACAGTTGCATGGGCTCACCTTAAACTGTTCGACATGAAGGATTCGACAATCACGGGTTATGAATCGTCAATCCGTCTTCTCCTTGTCGTCAAAGCGTTTATGAACAGGCTTTTCGAGGCATGGGAAGATGAGAATCATCCGGAAATTGAAGCTGCGGCGGCCGTGCTTCAAACCGTAAGCGGCATTCGTCAGGTCGAAGGTGCTGAACGCCTCGACCCACGAATTGTTCAGAACCTCGCAAACAACATGAATCGAATTCTGGAGACTCCACAGCCAGTTTGCATTCAGTTCCTGATCCAAGGAGCACTGGAGATGATTCAACGATGTTTCGAGGGAAATCGAAAGAGGACCCGTAAAGGATATCATGAATGTAGAGCCGATCTGAAAAAATTTAAGGACTGAACAAAAGGACTGAACAAAAATTTATATTTTTTGAAACATATTCGGTTGTGCTCGCATTACATTAATTGAAATTATTATTTTTCGTACGATCACTTTTTATTTCAACAACAAATCATTTCCAGCAATTACTAACGAATAATTGGATGTTTATAGTTTAGCCTTAGCGTGAAGATTCTTAAGCTTCATGAGTTGTTGAGTCGTGGTATGAACATCCTCAAGAACTTGATCGTAATGGGGCTGGAGACGGGACCGAACTAACTCCATGTACGCACCAACTTTTGGATCAACTTGACGCACATCAAAGCCAACCATACCTAAGAGTTATCAATCACGATTTTATTTTGCAGTCGTAGCTTTCTAGTAAAGCAGAGTGGAGTTGAGGAGTTGACTGACCTGGTTGTTCCAATTCAGCCACAGCCATGAGGTCAGCAATGCTCAAGTCATCAGTAGCAATGAAAGCATGGTCCTTGAGCCAAATGCTGGAAATCTGATCCAGCACAGTCCGCAATCTGAATAAAGTATACATTCATAACACACCCGTAAAATGATGATCATGCGTTTACCCAGCCTCATAACTTGCAATTTTCTTTTGGTCAGGCGGCGTTCCATTGACCAGATCCGTGTATTGTGTTCTAACTAACTGAGACGCGTAACTTCTAAGGGTAAGATGGTGCCAAGCCAAGAAGGACTCGATACTGACTATCTTCTGAACATCCTTTTGAGGGTACCAGTGGTCAGGGACGGAAAAGTTCCGACAAAGGTAAGTCAACATGGCCGCACTGTCACAAGAACACATTGTTTAACAATCATCAAAGTTAACTTTTAAGTACTAAAAACGAGGCCAAAAGAACAATGTAAGGACAAGATGACTATAAAAGCTTTGCTAGTTACCTTTCAGTAATTCTGAATCCATCGTGTTCCAGCACGGGTAATCGCTTGAAGGGGTTGACCTTGGTTCCAAAATCATCGGTTAAATGCTCACCTAGAAAGTATGAATGGTTAAATTCTGCCTGGTTTGGTTTATTAATTTGGGTTGTTTACCTTCTCTAATGGAGACAAGGACCTCTTCGTAAGGGATGGCGTTTGCCCTTAGGAAGAGCGTCACTGCCCGACATGGCTGTGACATGAGGTCAATGTAGAGACGGAGTACCATCCTGATCCTGTCAGACTTTAATTGTCATTAACTTGAATTAATTGTGGTGGTGGGTTCTTCGTATTGAAAGTTATTCCATGCCAATCTTGTTATCTGCTCGAACAGACGAATCCCGTGAGCAGTGACGCGACGCCATTCCTTTCTCAGAACTAATCAGAACTAGTTAGAGCAGAATGACCTTGCTTGACCCAGCTTGATTCTGGCGTAAGCAAAATACGCAAAATGTTATTACACACTGGTCTTACATTATCGTCATCCCATTCAATTGAATAATGTTATTCTTTCTTTTTGCTAAAAAAAAGGTTGATAATCTCCATAACTGGCTACTGGCTCAATCTTACATAGTTTTTAGAGCAGCAGGTCAGTTAACGAGGTCAGCAGTGTAATTTTAACATTTGAGGAAAGGGAATTTTTATGACAAAAGACGACGAGGAATTCCCACGGTGGGTCATGGTTTTGTAAATCCCATGGGAAAATGCAATCTACTGACAGTGTAATTGAATTAAGGAACCATTACTTGAGGAGTGATTAAGGAAACAACTTTATCATTAATTGGAACAGTCCATGATTAATTAAAATCAAGTATGTCCTCATTTCGATCGGTTATCATTTTGCCCCTATGCCAATGTGAATTCCAGGCTTCTCTTTTGTACCCTTCTGATGTACCCTGCTTCCAAGTTTAATTGAAGTCCAGTGGTAACTGGAGTGTCCAATTAAGGTTATTCTCTTCAGAACAGAAGGTCATCCACTGGCCTTCAAATCCAATTGAAAACAAAATAAGCCTCATCATCATCATCATCATCAGCATCATCATCATTCATCAAAATCCATATTATATTTATTACGCACTTGCCACTTATTAATACACTCGTGTATTGGGAATCACGGGATTAATTATAGATACCCAGACACCACATTTCAATAAACCAATGGCCCTTGACCTTGGCAAGGCTGACCTGCCTCGATTCCCCAGCTGAATTCAAAGCATGGACAGAAAAAAAAAGAAAACTTTGAGGCCTCAAAAAGCACGGACCAACCCCTCACTCACTGACAATTATTTCTCCGAATACAAAACAATTGGATTTTGGTCAAATCAATTGAATTGGTTTTATCAAAACCACTTTATAATTAAACCTTAGTGTAAAATGGATTTGAGTGGACGCGTGGCATGGAAATTACAGACTGGAAATGTACCAATAATTTCCCAATTTGCGATAATCAGAAAGTAGGGTATATTGGGCAAGATGGTTTATTTGATGAGTTAATTGCTCCTGGTAAAATTGGATTTAATTTAAGGTCACGTTCGTATCAATTGGACCAGGGAGAGAGGGATGGAGCGAGGAATTCATGTTATAGCAAATCCTGTGGATGGGGATTTGGATGGGGTTATTTTTTGGGTATAATTGTGTGACCTTGAATCAATTACTTTTAGTACAAACACTTTAGTTAATTGTATTTTATTGTTTACTTTCCTCATCAGCACTCAGCAGCCCCACCACCACCAAAGAATTGGATTTGACAAAAAGAAGTGTTGCATGACACACACACGAGTGGATGACCTTTGCCCTCTTTATTCCTGAGAACCAACGGGGACAGGGTAAGTAGTAGTGGCCATAGTCCATCCCCTAGCCATTGTTCAATTCATAGGAATTAATTACGCTATTGTTGGACTCCTATTTAGAGTTACATTACGTTACGAAGTAGAGGGATTATTTGCTGGTCGTGTCCACCTCCACCCGAGGGATAGCATACACCCAATGCCAGAGTTACTACTAAATCATAAGCCTCATTCGTGCATTCTCAGTTGGGTGGCCACTGATACCGTGGTCGTCCATACCACCAAGTAAGTGGTTGTCCTTGGAGTATCCAGGTACTCGTAGCTCTTCCTCGCTCTTTCCAGTCCCAACGACGAGACGAACAAGACTCCAGCAAGAACAGAGGAGCACAAGTCACAAAGTACATAATAATCAAGTATTAACTCTATTCCATCAGCTGGAAAGAACCAACTGGACCCTTACGTCAATACTCAAGTCATCCTCAACAAACTCCGTTTATAGTTTCTAAAATAGAGGTATCCTTCAAGTACCCTCTCCTGCTCAACATTTCTACTCAGCATGTCAGAAGCGGAAACAGTCACGGTTCCAGAGCCAGAGGTCACGGCAGAAGCATTCCTTGTTCTCTTTGGACTTGAGTTTGGACTCTTCGATGTGGTGCTACTTGTGGCCCTCGGCTCAGCTGCATTCTACTGGTTCTTCATGAGGGAACGCAAACCTGACCCTGCTCTCCAGTTTCAGTCATACACGATTCAGTGAGTATCATCAGTTAACTTAACCGCAATTATTATTTTGGGTTCATGATTCCTTTCCCGATAATCAGTGCGCTTAAAATCTAAAATGTTTCGGTCTCCCACCACCACCAGTTGCATTTTTGCAACTCTTCCCAGTTTGTCCCAGTCCCAGGGCTCAATACGCCTGGAATTTTGTTTCAAATTTTTCTTTCATTAAGATCAATTGTCATTGAAATCCACAGATTAGATTCACTCAGAATGAATGGCCATTTTTAACATGAGACCAAGTGTTCAAAGGGGATACATTTCTTTGGATTTCGCAGAAGAGAGTTGCGTGCCCTAGCGATACTCGGTATTCTGTCCATTTTTTCGGAAGTAGTTCTGCAGGTTTATGAGATGAGGAAAAAACTTGATTTCATTTTCATTGGGTTCGAAGGCCACGTTGAATTGAAGCACCAGCCATCACTCACGTCACGAATCCCACGTGAAGAACTGTCATTCCAACAAATGGGTAATAATAGCTTAGGAGCTCTTTATCTCTCACACACTCCGCCTAACTAACGCAATCAGTCCAATCAGGAAACAATGGCACGTCCACTTTGACCTCTCAAGGCCCATGAACTCAATCCTCTTTTTGCCTTTTATGAATTTTCAGACCAACCACCTTCACAGGAAGACAGTCGGATAATAGTTTCATTTCCAAATTGAAGAGCTCTGGTCGTAACGTCGTTGTTTTCTACGGGAGTCAAACCGGAACTGGAGAAGAGTTCGCCGGAAGACTGGCCAAGGAAGCTCAACGTTATGGGATGAAAGGGATGGTCTCTGACCCCGAAGAATGCTCCATGGAGGAACTGACACAAATGAATGAAATTGAGAATTCACTGGCTATTTTTTGCATGGCTACTTATGGAGAGGGAGACCCTACGGACAATGCACAAGAGTTCTACGAATGGCTACAACAAGGAGAATGCGACCTTACTGGACTCAATTACGCGGTAAACAGATAGGTCCCAAATTGACCCCTTCAATTAAAATTAATTTCAATTTTGGTTTCAGGTATTTGCCCTTGGGAACAAGACTTATGAGCATTACAATGCGATGGGAAAGTATGTGGACGACCGGCTGGAGGAATTGGGAGCTACACGTGTCTTTGAAATGGGGATGGGTGATGATGATGCAAACATTGAAGAGGACTTCATCACCTGGAAGGATCGTTTCTGGCCTGTCGTTTGTGAGAAGTTTGGTGTAGAGGCGAGCGGTGAAGACGTTTCCACAAGGCAGTACCGCCTTGAAGTCCATGACGAATCCTTCCCAACCGAGAAAGTCTACAAGGGAGAAATTGCACGACTTCATTCGTACAAGAATCAAAGGGCACCGTTCGATGCAAAGAATCCCTTCATGTCTTCCCTACTGACAAACAAGGAACTCCACCGTGGCGGTGATCGCTCTTGCATGCATATTGAGATCGATATCTCTAATTCCAAGATGAGATACGACTCTGGTGATCACGTAGCCGTTTATGCGGAAAATGAAACCAGCCTTGTCAACAGGATCGGGGATGTTCTCGGTGTTAATCTGGACTCACTCATTTCTCTCATTAACCTCGACGGTAAGAAACCGATCCACATGCATTCCTAATTTCTTATATAACTAATTTCCGGTGCTTTCTTTTCAGAGGACTCGAGTAAGAAGCATCCGTTCCCATGCCCTTGTACATATCGAACGGCGCTTACTTTTTACCTGGACATTACTTCCAATCCGAGGACTCACATTTTCAAGGAACTTGCAGAGTACACGACAGAGGAGAAGGAAAAGGAACTCCTCAAACTCCTTGGCGGAAGCACTCCCGAGGGCAAGGCCAAGTATATCGAGTGGGTCATTGGGGCCAATCGGAATATTGTCCACATCCTAGAGGACTTGCCTTCGTGCAAACCCCCATTGGACCATCTATGTGAACTTCTGCCAAGGCTACAAGCTCGCTACTATTCCATCTCCTCATCTCCAAAGGTCAGTCATCAATCCCGATTTCTAAGAATTTTTGTAAAATGAATTTTTTACCCTAAAGGTTCACCCAACTAGTATCCATATCACGGCTGCTCTTGTCAAATACCAGACACCCACTGGGAGGGTGAACAAGGGAGTGGCTACAAGTTGGTTAGCAGAGAGACAAGTCAAGAATGGATTCACACAACCACATCCTGAAAACAAGACACTCATCCCCGTATTCGTGAGGAAGTCACAGTTTAGGTAAATAAAATTCATTCATTCTAAAATAATGGGGAGGATTTAAAAATATTCTTTTGTTTAGGTTGCCCACCCGTCCACAGACACCTGTGATTATGATTGGTCCTGGAACTGGGATTGCTCCCTTCAGAGGCTTCATTCAAGAACGAGCATTCTACGCCGCCGAAGGAAAACCAGTTGGAGACACGATCCTCTTTTTTGGATGCAGGAAAAAGGCCGAGGACTTTATCTACGAGGAAGAACTCGACGAGTATGTTGGCAAAGGAGTCCTCAAGGTAGAATTAATTCAATTAGGATTGTACACGCAATGACGGAAAATCCAACTAAAACTAACTTCCAATTCCTTGCGCAGATCCACGTGGCCTATTCCAGGGACACTGACAAGAAGGTCTATGTCCAGCACATCCTACTGGAAAAAGCACAGGAAGTCTGGAGACTCATTGGGACAGAGAACGCACATCTCTACGTATGCGGGTAAGTTGAAAGACGTGCATAAACCCTTTACATTACTTAACATTTTGTAACATTTTTCAGTGATGCGAAGAACATGGCTAGGGACGTGCATGATGTGATTGAAAAGATTGTACGCCAGGAAGGAAGTATGGCCGAGTCAGAGGCTTCTGCCTACGTGAAGCGAATGGAGGCCCAGAAGCGATATTCAGCGGATGTGTGGAGCTAAATGAATGATAAAGAGCGACTAATTAGTTAAGTTAGTTAAAGAAAGGAAAGGGAGTGGCTGGTGCCCCTCGGGAGCCTTATTTTATCAGGAAACAATTAAACAAATCAGCCAAAGTGCCCAGTTCAATAACCATGCAGAGGTTTTATTATTTTTTCATCATCGACACAAATGCTTTGGATTTTGACAAATTACAAAAAAGTTTCCTAAACTCTTAATTACCCCCTCACTACCAACTGTGACTTGGTAGACGGCTGGGCTTCAATCATCAAAATAGAAATTTAAATCTGTCAAAAAACAACTAATAACAATCAGTATGTGCTATGACTCGTAATTTCGAAGTTAAGTAAACCAACGTAAACCAACCAACGTAAACACGAACCTTCATTGTACGCTGCCGCTAACAACTAATGTGGAAACCTCCGATGAGTCAAAATGTTTAAGTTAACTAAAATTACCCACCAGGAGCTGAGCCGCTACCGAAGAACTCCAACTCCTATAAGTCCATAGTTCTTCACTTTTGAGCAGGGACGGGGAGGGCCTTGTCGTCTTCAATTGGCTCCCAAATGTCGTTCCAATCATCCTCTTCCTCTTTTTCTGCAACCTTTTCAGTTCCTGGCAACGGGTCGTCTTCCTTCGTATTAGCAACTCCCACTGGCTCCCAAACGTGACTCCATTCTTGACCTTCTACGGCCCTGCATTCGTTCACTGCATCTGAGGCTGAATCCCAAACTGGAGACGCACTAGCCTCGACAACCTTGACACCTCCACTGGCAGTACAGTCTCCGGTGGTATCTACTACCCCTTCTCCAAGTGAGGTCATCGGGTCAACCCAAGTTGCGAAACCTTTCTCAACCAATTCTTGGTTCACAAGGATCGGAGTCTAAAATAATTTCAAAAATCGGAAGTTAAAAGTTTGTTAATTTTTTAGCTTTTTTTAGGTTTTAGTTCGCTGGTTTACTTTACCTGATCCTCTCCCATGCGGTACAAGTAAATCAACCGCTCATCAGTGTCAAGAGAAACACCCAACACATGAGCCTGCAAGACAAGTCCCTTGCAGATGCTGGTGTAGTATTGAAGCACCTGGTCATTTTCTTCAGGGGAAATTGGGACCACACCAGCCAAGCGACATTCATTCGCTTGAAATGGTATTGTCATGAAATCACACCGGATCTGACGCAAGTCTTCAATGGGAAGGATAACATAGCCACCCCCGTCCACAAGACGCACAGTGACATCCTCTTTCCCCTCGTGGAACGACACAACCTCCGCACGGTACCATTGGAATTCGCCAATCTTTGCCACGCAAATCACACCAACTGAAAAAGCATACAGAAATTGAGTAACTAGAAAGCATATACTTAATTCCGATTATACAGAGTTGCTTACCTGTGAAAGGACGCAAGAGCTTAGGTGCAAATCCCGGCTGATCGTAAAAAGCACAGAGCGTTTCGTATAGTCTCGACAATGCTGGAAATGTCGGATGAGTTGGTTGCTGCACAAAAATATGGCCGGCGTTCACGACACAGCTAATACTCACGTCATTCACCACCCCTTCGATCAAATTGAGCTGTAAAATAAAAGAAAAACGACTTAGTTTCTTAGTCAATCAACATTTCCATTAGTCTGTTCATATTGCATTGAAACTCTCACCTAATTCACCAGCTATAATAAAATATTTCAAATTTTTAGAAATGGATTTGTAGGTGTGCAACTTTATAACTTCAGATTCCATCAGAATCATGAAATAGTTTGACTTTTTAAGCTATAGACTTGAGTTAAAGCTAGGCTTTTAAATCCCAAAAGTCACCAGAATTGAACAATTGAACATGTTCCCAAACCTTTAGAAGCAAGTTTGAAACTAATACAAACCTCAACAAACGCGCAACGTGACCTTCCGAAATAAATTTTTGCAACTCGAGTGAAAGAAATGTTAAACTATTGATTAATTTACCTTAAAGTTTGGAGCAAGAATCGAAATTGAGGCCTTGGATGGTCCGGTGAGTTGATTGAGTTGTTCCAAGTGCAAGAATGGGTATCTCTTCAATGGAAATCTCTGCCGAATCATTCCAATAGCCCCTTCAATCTCGCTACACGATCCTAGTTAACAGAAAAAAGGATCATATTGAAATTAAACTGTTACAAATTACAGTATAACTGGATATAAGCCATGACTCACCCTCAACTGCACAAATCTTCATCAGTAGATTGGTGTAATGGCGCTTTACCACGATGTTCGCTCCTGTGGCCTCCTTGAGTCGCTTGACGTATGAGCCATGCTTGCCAATAAGTCTTCCAACAAGACCCTGCGGGATCTCAAACTCGTAGATCATAAGCTGACAAGGGATGAGTGCTCCCTTTTCCACAGAGAATGACATGAGGGCATTGTATTGTTCCCAAGCCGCTAGTTCTTCTTCCGTCATACCCCCTCCCCCAGAGGCCACGATTCCTGAAGTGCTCCCGTCGTTGACACTGTCCGCTGGAGACAGCATGTCTGAGCCACCTCGTCCACTGTCGCTCCCCTCGCTGAGGAGATCGCCGGCCACTTCCGGTTCTTCTGCTATGACAAGACTCCTAAGGTCCTGCTCAATGTCCAAGATGTTTCCGTCCTGTCCCTCCATGTCAATTTAGGATAAAAGGGTCTGGAAGCAACCACCTGTTGATTCTTTTAGAAAGGGTCCTGTTGTAGTTTATCTTATGATATTGCTTACTGGTTAGTATGCTGTGGTTGTTGTTAGGGGATGTGGGTTTGTGACCTTGTCTGTTTGTGTCCAGAAAGAGGTCAGGTTGATTGTCTCTTATCCTTAATTGGTAAGCTCCTTAGCCGGTGTGTTCGGTTGACCACATGGAAAGACTGAGGCTCCTCGTGTTGTTTTGAAGTGGCGAAATCAAGTGGGCCGTAGATGGAGTCACCTCAGGGAAAAAGAATGACAAACAAGAGACAAGCAAATAACAATAAGCACTAAATTACATCAAATTGACCTCACATTGACCTAGCATGGAACACTGCAACAATTGACACTTGACTTGCTTACACTGTCATAATTCACCTTTCTCCGGAAGTTTCAAAATGGAAATGCTGCTTATCATTCATTTTACACGGATCAAGCTATCCAAGGTCAAGACCACTTCCGGGGAAATGGCTTTTGGCTTATTTTCTTTTTCAAAAGATGTGTCCCAATTAAGGCATCGGATCCAATGACCTTTGTACATTTTTCCAACAATTTTATAGTCATTTATTCGCTTATCGTCTCGTATGCAATTTTATCATTCATGGCTAATCTCTTTTTAATCATTTTAACACTGAGAGGACATCATTGATGGGTGTAAAATATGATGTTCATTTTCTCAGTCTTCGACCTGGAGGTGTCAATTGATTTCATTGATTAATTGGGATTAATTCCTTGTTACTGTGTTAAAAACCCAGGCTTTGGTTCGTCAATTAGGAAAGCCTTGCCACGGATTTCAAAGGAAAACTCTCAAAACAAAAGATCCAATTTCACTTTCTAATTAACTTTCGTTTTCACTTGATTGTTTTGTGGTTTACGTCATTCACTAAAATTCCAGCTACTCTGCATTGTTGGATTTGAGAGGAGAGGTAGAGGTCATTGAAGGTCATTGCTTGAATGCAGCCGGAAAGTGATGAACAACCATTCGAAGGTAACCACTCGGTCTCATCCACATTTCCTCATTTAACATTTAAATTACAATTCCACAAAAGTACAAATGTCTGTGGACGTGTTTTACTAGGTGGGGATAGCGAGTACGCACTCGACGAGCATAACATCAAAATCCTCCAGAAAACAATTACGGACATGAATGCAGAATTTGGAGAGAAACGGGCCAAGTTCAAGACCATGTTTATCCAGAAGGAAGGTATAACCCTTGTAACTTGTAACCCCTTTGTACTTTACATTTGACTAATTTGATGTTTTGTTGATGACTCTGTAGAGGAATTAGAAGCGGAGCGGAGGTTGCGGCAGCAGATGGAAGAGGAGCTGGACCATCTCCGGGTCAAAGTGAACGAGAGACAGAGACTGGATGTTCAAGAAGGGGAAAAGTCTTCCATCATCTCCAAACTTCGTGAAGATCTCCAGAAAGCGGCGAAGCTAAGAAATGAAATGGAAGGGGAATGGGGTCAATTATGCGAAGACTCACAAGTAAGTGTATGCATACCCTTAAAGTTAAGACTGCAGCTTATTTACGCAGTTAGAAAAATATTAGCAAAATTCGTCATATTCATAATGTGATATTCATTTACTTCCATCCAGGGTCGGCTTCGTAAATTGGAGGAGCAGTTGAGTACGTACGAAGTAATCATTCTGGAGCTCAATACTTCTTGTCAGCAGTCACTCCAGGAAATGGAAAGGACAGTTAGGAAACTCTGCATGGAGAGGAATGAAATACAAAAAAATATTCAAGCGTAAGTTGAAGTTAAATGATGATTTACAATTCTCATTTTAATACTGATTTTGTCTTTATTAGTTTAGAGTACACGAGCGACAAGCTGCAAGGGAAGCACGTCGCTCATTCTCAAAAACTTCAGAACGAGTACATTTCCCTACCGAATTCAGTCATGGTGAGAGAGCAGTAAAAGTCTTAAAGCCTATTCGCGTCTGTTTTTCTTAACCTTTGCCCTTCTCTTGTCAGGAACTCCAGGAGATGGTCCTTCAAATCAAGGAGGAGCTCATCAGTGTCAAAATAGGAAAAGAGGAAATTGAAAGCGAATTAAAGTTTCTTCGTGATCGCGTTCGCACAGAGGAAGAAGAAAGGATTAATGTGGAAGAGAGCTACAATGCTGAAATCAACGCACTTCGGTATTAAGTAGACATGAGTCTGACTGATGAACGAGACTTTAATTGTTTTTAATTCCAGTGACGAGCTAAAGGGAGTCGAAGGATTCCGACAGGAGCGGGATCACGAACAAGCTAAGTACGAACGTGGGATTTCAGAATTAAAGACAAAACTCCTGAGCACAGAGGCAACTTCTGCACAACTGCAGAAACTGAATGTGAAGCTGGTGGAGGAGAAAGTGAGACCTTGGAGACACTTCAGTTGTGGGCTCTTCTTGACTCTAATAAGAACTTTTCTTGTAGGAATCGGCTGAGAAAGAGGCTGCTGAGCTCAAGGCCAAAATCTCTACACTGCGGAAGGAGTTGTCTAGTTCAGAGGACCTCCAACGGGATCTCATTTCATTATCCAAATCACTCCAGATTGGTCTCGAGTCAATACGACAAGCAGAGACGGAGGTTCGATGGCAACATCCAGACGACATTCCACTCTGCAATTCCTGCAAGGCTCCTTTCAACGAGACGAGGGACAAGGTTAGCATTCTGCACTCCAGTCACTTCACTTTCAGTTATCCTGAATTCCTCTTTCCAGGAAGCTAAGCAAAACTGCTCCCACTGCGGTCGGATCTTTTGCAAGTCATGTTTGGAACGTTCTGTGAGGCGAGGAACTAGGGACTACCACGTTTGTGACTTTTGTCATACAATCCTAGCCCACAATTCAGCCCCTTACTTCTCCATTCAGGCACCAACATCTAATTAACACAAGTGTAAAATAAACCTGCTTTCTTTGATTTTTGAGCCAAACAGTTCAGATGAAATAATAAAATGATACGCATCAGTACAGAACTTTTTAGATTGCTTATTATCCAGTTTTGGATTATTTTATTCATCATCCTTTTGATGTAAACTTAATTAATTCTAGCTTATGGTTCATACTTGTTTTGATCAGACTCAGAAATTGCGGTTGAATCCTGCACTTATTTTATGCTTAAAATTAATATTGAAGTTGAAAATTCATTATCTAAGAATTTGTCTAATTTTCGAGTGCCTCTTATTGACAGTTAAATACAGGATCTTTTGCACTGTTATACTTACGGACGATTATTTGATATGGTGATGGGATCACAGGATGATGACAAGACACAATACGCCAGCCAGGTTAGATTCCGTTCCGTTGTATCCATTTCTCACTTTTTGAACGGGATTGGTCCTACTCCAAATGCCACTGGGGCTGCGCGCTTCACCGATCCAACTCTCTGAAATAAAAATTGGACCTCGAGTTTACAAGGGTTACTTGGGGATTTCAGTTTTTCTAAACTTACACGAAGTGCACCCGGTGGGGGCTCTTCTTCCTTCTTGCGCTGCTCCTGTTGATCATGCTTCTTTTTCTGTTTCTGGGCTTCGTAGTCGGCCCGGTCGTTTGCCATCCAAGTTGCAACCGTGTAGCCATTAACTTTGAACGGCTGGCCGTTCTTAGCCAGATAAGCATCAGCTGCAGAAATCAAGTCTTGCTCAATCTTTGGTAGGTTGCGGCGAATGGAAAGAAGATTTTGCTGGTCCTTGAGCAACGTAGCCCCCCTGTAATGAAACATTACAAACATTAGGATATGACGAATTCAATTGGGACAATTTATAGGTGTGTTATACTTACCGATTAATGAATTTCGAAGGGTCGCTTTCTCTGGTTTCGAGCTCCACCAATTTATTCCAAAGATCCTGACGACGAGACACCTATAATATACAAAGCAGCTTAAAATATAGTTTCTGATTTTTGAACATGTGAATGAGAATGTGATGCAGCTGTGTTACATTTACCATTTCGAGCATTGCTTGATGCTTGGCCTCATATTTCTGCACACTCCGAAGCTCCAACATGAGGAGTTCAAGTCGATCATAAGACACTTCTTCTGAATCAAACGGACGGAACTTGGACCGCTCGTTTTCAGACACGTGGCAAGCGTCCCATGTCTTCAACAATTTCTCACGGTAACGGCCAATCCGGACCTCCAATGCCTTCCTTTCATCCTCCTGGTGATGGATAGCTTTGTCCAGTGTCTTAACGCATTGTTGCAGCTGGAATCAGTCGCCAATAAGAAACAGAATCGGAATGCTTCAAAGTATAAGTGAAAAGCTATATACCAAGGGCAACAGGTTTGGATGACAAGCAGCAAGCGGATAGAAACTAATCGTTTCTCCCAATTCCTTGAACAACTCCTTGGTCTCATCCAGCCGCTTGGTACTGGCATCCTGAAGTTCAACGAACAAAGCCTATAGGAAAACTAAATTAGTAGAAGCCCAATTCCAGAATGGTAAGCTAAAACCTCAGCTTCCAGAATGACTGCAGGTTTCCGAAGAAACCATTGAGGAAACTCTTGAACATATTCTCCCATCATGACCTGCGCCACGTCCGATCGCTGATGTTCCATAGTCCCCATCGACTCCAGTAATGGCTTGATCTTCCTCTGAAGCATACGGAGTTGAGAGTTCTTTTGCTGCCCTTCTTCTTCCGGTACCATTTCCTCCCGTGGGGAAGTTTGGTGGACAACTTCTTCTGAATTCATCTGAAACATCGAGAAGTTAACTTGAGCAAAGAATTCACTCGGAAGGCATCGCCTTAATGTATTTCGAATCTTAAGGAAGCTTACTGCACCTGCCAAGTAAAGGTAAAAGGTTATTACAGTTTGACGCTCCACTGGGAAGATTTATCGAGTCCCGTCCTAATTCTACCTCACCTTCTGATCACTAAACTCGAACTCCCTGGTCCGAATATTAGAGGATTAAGTTGGTAATCAATGGATGAAATGAAACACAGTTCAGTCCGAGGTGAGCTGAGTTCAGCGGTTTTTACCCTTGAAAGGAGAGACAGACAGTGCGTCCAGCGGTCCAGCGGAAGAAGAGTGGCAGCTCAACGAACTCTTCTTCCTCAGTTTCCATAAAAAAAATTATTACTTTCTGGCCTACCGAATTCACAGAGTATGAAATCAGGGTGAAAGCTTCCTACGCTGTGTGTAAGCCCGTTCTCTAGATGACTGATGAAATGCCGCGAGTTTGGCTGATACACAGAAATGCATTGGGTCACAAAGTCAAGGTCAAAAGCGTTCTACGTTTACAAATCTTAGGCGGTGATGTATTTTACGGAACTGCGGAATAGGGAAACCGAGGATATTTGAATGTTGTCAACTTTCCGATTTCAAAAGTCTGAGCGGGCTCAGATTTTTACCGCTTTCTTGACACTCCGCGAAACGTGACATACTTTTAAAATTCAAAAAGCTTTTGGGTCTTCCGTTTCTGCGGACTCAATTCACTTTTGAAAACTTCAATGAAAGTTTGCACTTACATGAATTTTCAGAAGTGTGACGTAAACTAACAGCATTTTCAAGGAAATAATATTGCAAGAGCAACAAGAATAAACTTCAATCTTTTAACAGCCCAGATTCATGACAGCATGACAGCTTGATAGTCAGATATCAATTTAGCATAACCATGCGGGCTCCGAGTAAGTCGATTGCGATTTTATTATGCAGTAGCCAATTTATTTCAAAAGGATTTGCCTATTCCTCGATTTTTTTTCGGTTATTATAACGAAATATTTTATTTTTACTTGGCAAACTTAATTCAACACTCAAACCAGTCCACTATTTTTCTCAATACAACTTAGAATAGAAACTAACACTGATACTCTTTCACTTGCTAAACCTATGATGACTAAATGCGCTTTGTAATTATTTAACGAAGCCATACACTCATCCTCAAAATATTTGTACACGTCTTAGAATGGAACTTCTACTAAATATTGGAATTATTGTTTTCTTTCAGTCATAGTTGCAATTCCGCTAAAATACAATTGAATCTGTGAATTAGTATGACTCCAGTGGCCGGCAAATCGTAGTTTTACGTGTCGGGTTGAGAAAGGAAAATAGCCAGAGAAACAGTCTATGCCACGACTGCAGAATCTTGTATCCTATGCTACGGAACTCCGTACTCATGAAGGGATACGGAGTTTCCTAGGCTGTGGAGTTAAGTACCCTACCGCACTATGCGTAAAACCCGAATTAGTACCAACAAAAATTCAGAGTTTAGGAATAAATAACCGAATCTGTTGAAAAATGAATTTGCTCAATTTTGGTTGAATAAACTTCAAAATTAATTCCTATTCCTAATCCAAATTGGTGTGAAATAGGTGGAGCTTTCCAAAGAATCATAAATGTCTAGCGATAACCGTAACTTGTGGAATTTGAATAATGACTACCGTATGTTATTGTGACAAATATTCTTTTTCTCACTAAAAATAAAAGTATTGTATACGTATATGATTTTAACGGATTTATTATTTTGTACATACAATTGGTCCTTAACGCTGACGTTATGCCTAAACTCTGACTTTTGATGGGCACTAACTTAACTTGGGTTTTGCGCATATTGCGAAGGGTTACTTAACTCCTTTGCCTGTGCTACGAGACTTGGTAGTCGTGGCCCTGACTGATAGAGAGGAGAGAGAGTAGGAGAGCAGAGAGAGGGGAATAAAAGTCAGGCAGGACTGGATTACTGGACTGACTCGACGCCTTATTGAACTTGTGGATCGAAGGTAAGGGGTCATGGGTTATACTAGATTGAATACAGTTGATATGACAACTAATCGTACTCTGTCTTTGTATCTAACAGTTTAAAGGGTTGTCAAGTTGTCGGTCTCCTAACAAGGTAGTTCGAGGCCAGTCAGTTGTCAGCTGTTGGACGCCGGTCTTTCAAGGTGAATGAATATCAAATTACAGGGTTATAAATTTGATCCCTTAACAATTGCTGAATTTATTAACATCCAAATATAATCCTGTCACACTTATTCCATGTAGGTGAACGAGATGCGTTCTGGTAAGGGGCAAGAAGCAACCATCGTGGACGCAATCTTTCTGCTTAGTCTTTGTATTGGGATTCTGGGAGTATTGCTCTTCATTCTCTTCAAGTGGATTAGCTATGCTGAACGTCAAGATGAGGACGATAACAGTAAGCTTATCCGCTATCACTGACATGAAGGGACATACCCTCTTAGTTGCTTTTCATTTTCTTAGACGTGACTTCAAACGCAACTAACAAAAAAAATGGAACCGGGAAGAAAGGAAATGGTGCTCAAGAAAGGAAAAACAGTACCGACGGTTCAAAGAAGGGAAAGAAGGACAAGAAAGAATTGGTCAAGATTGATGCGGCTGATTCCTTTGCCCACGAATGGCTCTTTACTACGCTCAAAGGACATACGAAGGGTGTTACGAGTTTGAGCTTTAGCCCAGACAATCAGTACTTGGTATCGGTTGGACAAGGTATTGACAACATTCGCTTAAAGCGGTAGGCAGACTTTCTCAATATTGAAATACTTATTTTCAGATCGAGTGGCTTACTTGTGGTTTTCTAAGGATTTTTCATCTCGTGACCATAAGCAAGTAAAGGTGAACATGGTACTGGATGAAGCCAATCTAGGTTAGCATTTAAGGCATGGAAACTTTTCGTAATTTAAATCCAATTTCTCTTTTGTTTTCATTTCTCTAGTTTCATTCTGTCCCGACAACAAGGCTTTCATCGTTACGAAAAAGGCCCAGCCTTCATTAGAAGTATACAAACTCCAAAAAAAATCTGATGGCTCCGGTGGGATTGCGATTGCTTCCGGTCTTCAGATCAAATTGGTAAGAGTCAGGTGCCATTTTTCTTTGTAGATTTTGCGACAGGAGACTGGAATAATTGGGGATTAATGATTCGCAGGATTCTGACGCTGAAATTGTTGGATGTGGTATTGCGTGCACTGGACATTACATGATGACTTGCACAAAGAAGGGATCTCTGAGTATTTGGAATCTGAAAGGTGGACTTATTGAAGTTGTGCAAGTGGGAACTGGCACTGTGGCGGTCGCTAAGATCTCTCGATGTGGACGATTCATCGGGGTTTGTGGGAAGTTCTCAGATGTTCCTGGAAATGTTGTTGTCTACAAGGCTGACGAATCCCAATCTCGTCCTGGAGTTAGCTCGCTGTCCAAGGCTTCTGTGAAGATGCCTGCAAAGTGCGATGGGGTGTTTGGATTTGACTTTAACAACGATTCGGGCATGATTGTCACTGTCAGTGGTGACGGTGTGTGGGAAATTTTGGATATCACGGGTAAGCAATAGACCTTTAATTCAACTCTATAACTAATTTCTAAATCAAGTCTTGTATTTTAGGAGCTCGTGCTCATACCATTTGCTACGGTAAACTTGCTGATGGTGTTGGAGCTCCTGCTGATGGCGACTACCCAGTTGCTAGTCTTTCAAATGATGGTTTACTCTTGGTGATTGGAGTGAAAGGTCGGATTCACATGTTTTCCGTCCTCATGGGGGGGCTTGCATTGGATACTTTAGAAAATGTCCATGGTGGAGGTAAGTGACAACCAACTCAATTGTAATCTCCGGTGCTGAATTGGATTGTTTCTTTCCAGAGCCAATTAAGGACATTGCATTCTGTCGTGGTGACAAGTACATTGTCTCAGCTGGGGGTGATCGATTCATTCGAATCTTCCACAATATCCCAGGTCGGCGTGAGGTCATTCGTCAAATGGAGAATTTGTTGGGTGAGAAATCAACAAGTGATGCCCTTCGGAAGCGTCTCAAGGAGGAGTTGAGCACAATCCAGGAGGAGCTCCGTCCCTTCACAACTGCCAGGAAATAAAATTGAACCAAAGAAGATTATCAAAATTATTTATTCTTACAAAAATGAACTGATTTAGGATATCAAAAATACCAAAGTTATATTTTGGCTGAGGCAGAATAAATTGTTATAATTTTATTCTTCAAGAGGTCAAAAGTTCACCTGACTTTCAGGTCAAGTGCAGGTGCCGTTGGGAACGAAATCATCAACAAAAGTACTTTTGTTGACAATTTCCTCTGACCTTTGACATTGCCAAAAAAAAAAAAGAATTCTGGGCCTCAGAATTTCTGGTTCATTTTCCAGCGCCAATTTCAAACTGTTTGCACATTTTATTTGGTTGGTGCACAAGTGCTTTAGAAATTAATTATTAGTGACAAGCCGGTTAATCGTTTTGGGGGTAATTGACGTAGTTAGTGATATCTCAATTAAACCTCCCTTCCTTAAGAACCATGTCGGGGACTTCACTCCAAGTACCAAGAGTCAAACACGTCACGTAAGATCCATTCAGTCAACATTTTTTTATGACAATGCCATTGACCTTTGCTTTGACCTTTCATGTAGACCTGCAACTAGCAAAGTAGCACTGTTCGCCATCCATGATCTCCTCCTGGAAGCGGCCACAGCTGACACCCTCACAGATGAATTTTTCAACTCCTTTGTCATCCTAACAACCCAAATCAAACATGAACGCTTTGGATTCATGCTCAAGCGATATATCTCCAAGTTCCTCAGAAACATGAGCCCAGAAAAGCAAAAGAATGTTCTGGAGGCACTGCTAAAGAACGAAGACAAGAGCTTAATCGCACTGGGACTGAGTGTGGACTATTTACACACTAGTCCTGGGATCAATACCATTCTGGGCGAGGAGAACGTCGAAGGGTTCAGGAAAGACGTCATTGCCAAATATGTCAAGGATTGCATCCAACCGAAAGAGAGTCAAGATACCTGGGTCTTGGATCAAATTGCAAAGACACTTCTCCAGCACGTTGTATCTCCAGATGACTTCAAGACGATCCTTCTTCCTTCTTTGCAAAAAGCTATGCTCCGCTCACCGGAAACATCTGTACAGGTATCGAACACATAATTCAGCATACCCCTATTATATTTATTAAGAATCATTATTTTATTCCGTTGTTTCTAGCGCGTTGCTCATACACTTTCGGGCCTCAATTTTGACCTCAGTGAGTTCTCTGCCACTTTAGGGAAGTTATTTGCTACAAGTCTTCATTCTCAAGAGGAACAAACACGAGATCATGGAGTTTGTGCTTCACAAATATTGGCAAAAAAGGTATGCAGTTTTTATTGGTGTTTCAAGTTGTTAATTTGTAATTTGTATGCCACAGGTTCACCAGTCACCTTCCCTTAAATCTCTTATTCAACTTTACTTTGCTGTGCTCAATGGTTCTGAAGGCAAGCTCACCGTGGGCGCTCAGAAGATGAGCATCCTCAAGGTAAAGTTAATCAAAAGATTTAGATTGTACAAAGCGTAGCTAGCAGGAACAACTCGTTTGATTTGTAGGCAATTGAAAAAATGAGTGATTGTTGCGCACGCGATGGCCAGCTCAGTGATGTCGCTGCTTGGATCATCGACACTTCTGTCAAAGGATTGGAATCCGAAGGTAAATTGGAGCTGATGTGCCTTTGAATGAATAACCATAACACGTGAAATATTTCTAGTGCATGAGGGTACTCTGGCTGGTTACATTTCACTAATGTCTGCCTGGTGTTCTAAACTGGCGAACGTTGGACCACCTGCCCTCTTGATTTACATCCCCAAAGGACTGACCACACTCAAGCCTCCTCTCAAAACTAATTTCTTTGAACTCCTGGTGAGTCTATTTGAGAAGATACGCATGGCCCATTTCGAACCATTGCAAGACTTGGTTCAAAAGGCATTTGAAAAACTGACGACACAAACGGGGCCGGTGAGTAAATAACTGACAAAAATATTAGTATATCTCACTATATAATATTTTCCCTAATTTTATTATTATTACAGAGTAACGTGATGGATGCCATTTGCCTGTCCGTCATCATCTTCCGATACAAAGGGGAAGGAGTCCCTGACTCTTTTGTCACCAGCGTCAACCATCTTCTTGGACACGTTGACCGGAAGTTTGTCGAATCGATTTCCATGCGCTCGGTTGGAGCCATCGCAATGTTGGCGCAAATGTTGCTCGAGAAGCATTACAAAGAAGGAGAAGTTTCAAACCCGATTAACGTTCTTGCCCTCACGCTCACCACCAAAGTACACGAGGTAAAAAATTTCAAATTAAGCTTGCTCACAATGTCACAATTAAATCCATTTAATAATTTCTTGAAACAGGCACGTAGCGAGCCACTGGCAGCAGTGATGCATCTTGTGAAGAAATGCGACAAATCCTTTGTGGTTGATCTACTTCGTGCATTGGAGAAGAACATGGAAGGCGTAAATGTAAGAATGAAATAGGATGAAAATCCTGTTATTATTATCGGATGGAATGTTTTATACTAAATATTTTATTTTTCAGGACACCGTACGCACATCTACAATTCGTTGCCTGGCCCATTTCCTGAAGAGTTCACTAGTGGACTTTAGCAAGGAGACATTGGAGTTGTTAGCCCTGGAATTTCTTCCACTTTGTGTCTGCAGTCGACCTCACTATTGGCTTAGTGTTGTTCAGATGCTTAAACTCCGCCCAGACCGTCTTGTCCAGAAGCACTGGAGAGGCAAACTCCGGCAGAATTACTTGGATGGAAGTGTGGAAGGAAGAGCGGCGATTCTCGAAACACTTTGCCTCGTCCACGGAGAAGTTGTGGTTGAGAGTCTGGTAGATTCTTTCAAGGAGTCCATGGGAAAGTTTGACTTTAACAAAGTGACGAGGGATGACTACTTCATTTATCATACCCCAGAAGGACAGCTCTATGACAACTCAGTCATTGAAACGTAAGACTTTAATACACCCAGAACTTTTAATTTCCGGAGAGTGTCCAATACTTTTGCATTTGTCATAGTGCGGATCGTGAGGGATTGGGGAACATGAAGCGAGAGAGTAAAGTGTACTCGTACAAAGAGCAACTGGAGGAAATCAACCTAAGAAAGGAACTGGAAAAGAAGCGACGAGAGGCAGGGAAAGAGCCCAAACTCACACCGAAACAAAAGGAAGCCATCAAACTGCAGTTGGAGAAAGAGGACACAGTGAGGAAAACAGTTAGAGAAGTAAGTGCTGAATCTTAATTTGAGATGGAGGATTTGGCGATAAGAAAATTAATTTGTTTTTTAGATGGACCTCTGCCTTCAAAATGGTTTCACTATGCTCAATGCCGCCCTCAAGGGGAACGTGGGTGCCCTTGGGTTCTGCGTCAAGGACTTTCTATCTAACCTCATTGACCTCTTCCCATCCCCACTCTCGGCCCCGTATGCACTCAAGTTCTACATTGACCTCGGGAATGCACTTTTCACTTTCAATCCAACACTCGGTAATTGACACAAATCACAGGCATTAGTAACATCTTTATCTGCTGTTGATTAAAAATTACAAAAGTGTTTCATTAAAGCTTCTGTGTATCTTTCCCAGGTGACACGGTGACCCATGTGAGTTTGAAGCTGTTCAAACCTCAGTGTGATCTGAACAAGGAATGGGAATTTGTTTCCCTCAAAGCATCTCTTATCCCAACCCTCAGCAAATTGGGAGAAGTAAGAATCTTATCAAAATAATTTTATTCTCATTCCCGAACCCATTTTGCTACATTTTTTTTTATTTTGAAGGCTGTTGGAGGGAGTGATGGATTCAATGCTTCCGTGTACGCTTTCTGCTTTCCATTCTTCAAGGAAGCCATTCGTAGTTGCACGAAATATTCAGGCGTCATTCCTGCCATTCTGGAATGTTCTTCCCTTACACTCAAGTCAAGGAGCAATGGTCTCGACTACTCACCCGAATTCATCCCACGCACGGAATTGGCCCAAGTCCTTTACAACCTCATCAGTAAGCACATTATAAAACAAATATCAAAATCAGTAATTATTTTTATTATATTTTTATGTCGCAGGTACTTCTGACCAGCGTCTTCAGCAGAGTGTAGTTGGCGTTTTGTTGGAGTTGGCCAAGTCTTGTGGTGAGCCAATGAGTCCAGACCCAATTCCGGATGAGCTTTACATTCATCTCGAAGGACTCCATTCACCACTCACAATCACAAGGGACACTGCGCTTCGGGTATTTACTGGGAACTATTTTATGTTTAGAAGAGGAGACTGAATGTCATTCATTTATTAGTGCTTACTCTACGCCTACCCCGACATGGAGAGGCTCGTGTTCACAGACGCTGAACGCGTCCGAGTGGGTGTTTACCAAGCCTCATTTGACCCTAATCCTGAGATAACGGACTTGGCAAATACAATTTGGAAAGCACGAGAATTCGAAACCGACTTCTTGATTCACGTCATCCTTCTTGAAAGTATGCTCCAAACATGCTCGTAAAAGTCACTCTAATTAAAACAATTGTTTTTGCAGACATTCTCCACTCTGTTCTGGACGTGCGTAGCGCTGCAGCCAAAGCACTGGGTGACCTTATGACTTCATTTCCGGCCAACATCACTCACATTCTGATCCAGATTACAACCAGCTACGACCTTAACAACTACATCACCGCCCCAATTCTTGATGAATTTGGAAGAGTACTGAAGGAAGGAGTGGACACGTGGGAAGCAAGACACGGAGCTGGCCTTGCCTTCAAGGAATTGGTCCCTTCCTTGTCTACTTCAGAGGTAAGTACAAGAATTTTAAAAGAATTTTTGAAGTTTTTAAAGCATAGCCTGAATCTTTAGGCTCGGAAAATGATGGTTTGGTTGGTGACTATTGGATTCAAGGATAGAAATGCCAGTGTCCATCTTGTGTTCTTAGACGCTGCATTGCAAGTTGTACAAGTACATGGGAAGGGTAAGAAGATAAGCAAACAACAACATTTAATTAAAGGAAATAATATGAATCATTGTTGTGTTTTTGCAGTCTTAATGAAGGACTTTGCTGATTTGATTGAGAAGAATTTGGACCAGTCAGCTGATTCTTCAGAGCACACGGACAGAGTTCGTCAGTCATGCGTCGTGCTCATGGGTTGCCTCGCTCGGCACATTGACCCCAGTGACCCTAGGGTGAAATCTATATTCACTACACTCCTCGACACTCTCTCGACTCCGTCGCAAACGGTAGTAAAAATAGTTGTTCTACAATCTATATTAGATTTACTGATTTAATTTAATTCTACTGGCAGGTGCAAGAGGCAGTGGCTAATTGTCTTCCAGCCCTGGTCCCAGCCGTGGCTGGAGACGCAGCAAAAATCATTCAAGGCCTCATTACAAAGGTGATGGAGTCAGAAGCCTACGGAGAGAGGTTAGTCTCAAAACAAAATGTTAACTAAGTATTAACATAAAATTTAAATGAAGGGATAAGCGCATTCATTTGGAAACCGGTACAGAACTTTATGATAAACTGATGCATGCATTTTTCTTTACAGGCGGGGCGGTGCTTATGGCCTTGCTGGGATGGTGAAAGGGTTAGGAATTTTATCGCTGAAGCAGCATGACATTATGAACATCCTTGCCGAGGGAATGCAAGATAAGAAGAATTACCGACGTCGAGAAGGCTCTCTCATGGCACTTGAACTTCTTTGCGAATTTCTTGGTCGACTTTTCGAGCCGTACATTGTCCATGTCCTACCTTACCTGCTCCAATGTCTTGGGGATGGGAACCAGTATGTGCGAGAAGCAACTGAACACACTGCCAGGGCAGTGATGAGTCGCCTCTCAGGGCATGGTGTCAAACTCGTCCTTCCCTCTCTCCTCTCTGCTCTCAACGAAGACTCTTGGAGAACGAAATGCGGCTCTGTTGACCTACTGGGTCGAATGGCTTACTGCGCTCCCAAGCAACTTTCTGCCTGCCTCCCTATGATCGTCCCCCACCTCATTGAAGTCCTGGGAGACTCCCATGTCAAAGTACAAGACTCCGCTGCCAAAGCCTTGAGTGTGATTGGCTCCGTCATTCGGAATCCAGAGATCCAATCTGTTGTCCCAACTCTGCTCCTTGCTCTCCAGGACCCTGCCAAGAAAACGACGCCTTGCCTCCAGGTCCTGCTCAAGACTGAATTTGTGCATGTAGTGGACTCTCCTTCACTCGCCCTTATCATGCCCGTGGTAGAAAGAGCTTTTCAAGACCGGTCAACTGAGAACAGGCGAATGGCCTGTCAAATCATTGGGAACATGTACTCCCTCACCGACCACACGGACTTGGCCCCCTACATGAAGAATGTAATGCCTGGCATCAGAGCATCACTGCTGGACCCTGTGCCAGAAGTAAGGGCAGTAGCTGCAAAGGCACTTGGTTCGATGACTCGTGGAATGGGTGAGAAATGCTACGACGATCTCCTCCCTTGGCTTATGAAGACACTCGTCTCAGAGTCGAATTCGGTGGATCGATCAGGGGCTGCGCAAGGGCTGGCAGAAGTCATTGGAGCCCTCGGAGTGGACAAACTACAAAGATTCATGCCAGGTGCAATTTTAATTTAATTTCGATTCAGTTGAAATGGATTATAGCATTGTAACTTTATACTTTGATTTGTTTTGCAGAGATTATCCGTAAGGCTGAATCAGACGACCTTCCGCCGCATGTGCGTGATGGCTACATGATGATGTTCATCTACATGCCGTCAGTCTTTGAAAACGACTTTGTACCTTACATTGGACAAATCATCAACCCCATTTTGAAAGCGCTTGCAGACGAAAATGAATTTGTAAGAGAAACGGCCCTCCGTGCGGGACAACGGATCGTCACTGGCTTTGCAGACACTGCTATTCTCTTGCTGCTTCCTGAACTTCGTCAAGGAATTTTTGATGACAACTGGAGGATTCGTTACTCGTCCGTTCAGCTCCTGGGTGACCTTCTGTACAAGATATCCGGTGTTTCCGGGAAAATGAGTACTGAGTCTGCAGGGGACGATGACAACTTTGGTACGGAGCACTCACAGGGTCTTATCATCCAGAAACTGGGGCAAGAAAGAAGAAATCAAATCCTGGCTGGGCTCTACATGGGCAGATCCGATGTAGCCCTTATGGTCCGACAATCAGCTCTTCATGTCTGGAAAGTCATTGTGGCAAACACGCCGAAAACACTTCGCGAGATTCTCCCGACACTATTTTCTCACATTCTCGGTTTCCTTGCTTCTGCGTCGCATGACAAGAGACATGTTGCAGCACGGACACTTGGTGACCTAGTCCGTAAACTTGGTGAAAAAATATTGCCCGAGATTCTGCCCATCTTGGAGAAGGGACTGGAGTCCCCGACCCCTGAAGAAAGACAAGGAGTTTGTATTGGACTTTCCGAAATCATGTCATCGACCAGTCGGGAAATGGTCCTTGCCTTTGTAGAAAACCTGGTGCCTACACTGAGGAAAGCACTCTGCGACCCTATCGTAGGCGTGCGGGCTGCGGCTGCGCAGACATTCACCAGTCTCCATGCCACCGTGGGGAGTCGAGCACTGGATGAAATTCTGCCGTTTCTACTGAAGAAACTCAACGACCCGACAGAGGGTGAATTTGCACTGGATGGCCTGGGTCAAGTTCTGCAGACAAAGTCAAAGGCAGTGATGCCTTACTTGATCCCTCAACTGATTGCTCCACCGGTTAATACAAAGGCACTGGCCATTCTGTCCTCAGTAGCTGGAGAATCCCTTTCCCGTCAACTCCCGAAGATATTCCCAGTACTGATTGGGACCCTTAAGGACTCCCTTGGGACTCCAGCATGGGACGATGAATTGCAAAACTGCGAAAATGTTTTGCTCTCTGTCGAGGACGAGTTGGGCGTTCGTCTCGTTATTGAGGATCTCCTGGAATGTATCAAGAATTCGGTGAAAGGAAACCGGAAACCGGGGATTCTTTTACTCTCAAACTTCCTGGCAAAGACGAAAGCTGAGATCAAGCCGCACGTGGGCGGACTCATTCGGGCACTCATTCTACTCATGACAGATACAGAGGAGCTGGTCATTAACGCAACCGCAGATGCAATCCCGTCAGTCATTAAGGTTAGAATCAGAATTGATTCAAGTGGTTGACCATTTGATGACCTGTTTCATTCATCCCATTTTCCAGCACGTGAATCGTGAAGACCATGCTGACTATGTGGAAGACATTCGACAGGCACTCCGCTTTGCACGAAGTGACCTCAAAGGCAAGACTGAACTCCCTGGACTCTCATCTTCAAAGGTTCAAAGCCTGCTAATAATTTATACCCGTAATTGAGTAATTAATTACTGTTATTGTGCTATGCAGGCTGTGAAGGCTCTGTTGGGAATATTTCGTGAGGCTATTTTGAATGCTCCCGCTGACATTAAAGAGCAAGCAGCCAATGGAATGAGTGAGCTCATTGTGCTGGCGAGCGCAGACGCGCTCAAGCCTTCCGTTATCAATGTGACTGGTCCCCTGATCCGAATCCTGGGAGATCGATACAATGCTGAAGTGAAAGTGGCTGTTATTGATACCCTTACTATCCTCCTTCCTAAGGTAAGGTCACAGAGGTCATACAACTACAAAATAACAAGGAAACTATTTAAACTTGTTTCAGGTTGGGCCTCAACTCCGTGCATTCCTGCCGCAGCTCCAGACAACGTTCCAGAAGGCAGTGAACGACGAGAACCGAAGCGTACGGACCAAAGCTGAATTTGCAATTACGCAATTAACGCATGTCCAAGGAGTTAAAAACTGAGGGGATTACACAACTAAAGTAGATTATGAATGAACTTGTGCTTTATCAGAAAGGCAATTGATGGATGATTCTACTATAAAAGGAAATCAATAAAAACTTTCTCCACCAGCAGAAGCCCACCTATATACTCCATCCCCACCTCGGAACGGTGGCTTTAATTAAATGCACCTTTCTCATCTCGCTTATTACACCCACTGACACCACAAAAATTAGACTAAAATAATCAGTGAAAACACAAAGGAAAAGGAAACCACAGTGAGCCAGGACCAGTGACTTATCTCCACATTTTCTGTCTGTAATAGATTTTTGAAACAATTTTACTGGTTTGTTTTTGTTACTCTACCATCGGGCGAATCTTATTCTTAAAAAAAATGTATTTCCCATTCAAAGTTGTTTGTTTAGAGCTACGGTTGGATTTAAGTGCTAAAAGGACTTACTTATGATACCTTACGTAAAAAAGTGTGTCGTTCAACCACAGCTGATGCATACGACTGGATCGTTACATTGAAGTTAATAATACAAATTAAATTAAAAAACACATTTCTTTGTAATTTAGGATAATATAGGTAAGAGAGAGACTTTACGCATCATCCTCATCTTCTTCCCCTTCAACTTCTTCACCACCGTCGTCTTCCTCCTCTTCTGAAACAAAGGCAAAACAAAGGTCATTCAAGGTCACGTGTATTCCCCAGTCTCCCACTGAGCCCTCAGTCCTTACCTCCGCCCTCAATGTCGTCCTCCTCCTCATCTTCTTCCTCCTCCTCTTCTTCATCCTCTACGTCCTCTGGATTCTCCTCTTCTCCATTTTCTTCAGAGGTCTTGGCCTTCTTTGGTTCGACCCCTTTATCCTGAAATTAAACAAAAAAACACTCCATAAGTCTCTCTTGAATCCATGATGACAGGAGAGTAAAGTCCATTGATGCCTTGTGCGGAGGCCACAACAAGGTGAGGTGGAAAGGGCGACGGAGCGTGCCTTTTTACTACAAAACTACGAAAGAGGCCGAGGACCGGCTCTTGTGTCAGAGAGAGGGAAACGCTTTGATTTTGACAGGAGAGGAAAGTGAGCGCCTGCGCCGGGAACACACGCTCCTTGTTGAGCAGGGAAGAAAGGAAGGCGTCCTCCAATAAATAAAGGCGCCCATCTGCCTCTGCTCTGGTGCTGGTCTGTGGTGTGGCATGGAAGGGTTGGCTCTTCGGAGACTCGTCGGAGCCCCAAGCCTTCTTCTGGAGTGGATGGAGATAGCATGGGATAGCATGGGATCATGGGATAGGAGCATGGGAAAGCATTGAGTCAGTGGCAGAGTGGGTTGCGTGGGGTGGCGATGACTATGACCTGCTATGACCTGGCCCATCCATCTACCGGCCGGCCACCGGCTCTCTCCCTTCCCTCCCTCACTCCTTTCTGCATGGAATCCGGCTTTTTGGCTTCCCTTCCGCCACCCCAAAAATGGCATTTCACATACACTCAATCACTAATTTTCAACACAAAAAAAAAATAAAATTATGACCAAACGTTAAGCCCGCCATTTGCATCAAAAAGCATTCTCGCATATTAATGAATTGAAAGAGAGTGAGAAATATTCCAAAATTCCATAGCCGTGAAACCCGCCATTTCTCTCCCTCACGCGCATGCGCAAGACTGAAAGAACGCTAAAACTAATCAGAAAAGTTGGAATTTTAGTTTTTTTGAATGGGAATGTGTTGTATGTGATATCCTGTAAAGAAATAGTTGATGAGACAATAGTAATGGCTAAGGGTTTACCTCTGATGGCCTCTTGCTACCCTTCTCGGGTTTCGTGTCTGGTGATTTGTTGTTGTCATTACTTTCGGTTGCCTTTTCGACGGCTACTTCTTTGTTGTCATTGTTTGAACTCATGATGAGTGTGATTTAGTAGAGGTCAGATGCTGAGTGGACTGATCAGTGCTTGGCTTTGGCTGTCGCGTGTTTCTTTCCGCTGCTTCCTCACTCCTACTTGCTTCTCCTTGTCCGGCGAACTGTCGACTGAGGAGGCCTCCTTCGCCGCCACTTCTTCGTCGCCCTCCTCCACGCCGAGCAGGAGGGGAGAGACGCAGAGCTTCCCGCGCACTCCATCCACAGCCTGCCCTCAAACACAACATACAACCAAATAACGCTCCAAAACACCTCAAGTAACACAACATAAAATGCAAATATGACCTCACATTCAATCACATAAGAATCCACAAACAACACTTTATGGTCAAAGGTCAACCAATTCTATTCTACAGGTTAACTTGACACGAAAAACAGGGGTTTGAGAGTTCCCAAGAAGAGGTGGGGAAGTGGCTCTGGGGTTGAGGCTGTGCGACTGCGCCATCTCACGGCACCCTCGGACACAGTCACAACTCAACACCAGGAGGAGGAAGACAGGCCACGTTTTCTTATTCTCACAATCAGCTTCCGCTAATTAACCAATTCAATTAGTTTAGAGGCATTCGGAAGACACACGAGGGACTGGAGTCATGGTAAGGGCAGGGGTCACCATACGGGTGGGGAGGGATAAGGGCATTCACTTATTGAGGCACTTATTGAGGTCAAATGACACATGCGGCTTTTCCATGTAATTGGTAATGGGATTTAATGTATCTGTTTCTGCTTATTAATTACACAGGTGAACATCCCTAAGCAGCGGAAGACCTTTTGCAAGAAATGCAAACATCACAAATTGCATAAAGTCACCCAGTACAAGAAGTCCAAGGAACGAGGTGCAGCCCAAGGAAGGCGGCGTTACGACCGGAAGCAACAGGGTTACGGAGGTCAAACTAAACCCATCTTCCGAAAGAAGGTAAGAAACTATCATGGGCTTTGAATTATTCCAAATCAAATTTCTACTTGCTTTGAAACGATGTTTGGGGCAAAGAGGGGAACGACTTTCATCACTTTCTCTTTTTACTCAACTTTGAAGGAAGGGTTACTAATTATTATGAACTTTTGTAGGCTAAGACTACCAAGAAGATTGTGCTGAGGATGGAGTGCACCGAGTGCAAATATCGTAAGCAGATCCCACTTAAACGATGCAAGCACTTTGAACTCGGAGGAGACAAGAAGAGGAAGGTAAAAGGAATCAATGCTCATTATTAATTGAATTGGTACTAAATTGGTGTTTTCTCTTTCTAGGGCCAAATGATCCAGTTCTAAAAAGTCTTCTTTGTTACTTGGTAAATGGATATTTAACTAAATAAACTTCATACTTTGAGTTTTAAAGGTTACTTATCATTTTCCGTACGTGTCTCAATTGTTCAAATGTATCCTTTCTGTGGTTTATTCCTTTGGGTTTTAGATCCGTGATTAGGAGTAAGGCGGTGATTGACTAGATTATGATGTAGAAGTGGACCCGAGTTTACATTCGAGTATTGTTAATTGGGTGTTGATCCCTTCGAGTCGGTAGTGCATAGCTTCTAGTTTCTCTTCACAGTTTCTGGAAAAGGTGTTGAGGAAGGAGACTGTCGAGGTGATAAAGTGATTGATGAAACTCGCAAGTCGCTTGTGTTCTAACCCATCCACCTAATGGAACGAAATAAATTGCAATTAAACACTACACAGATTATACTCATGTCATCGGGCAATACTGTGAGTATCAGCTGCTACACTTACCGAGTTCATGTCAATCCTCGCCACCGCCACGGAACTAGTATCCACCACCTCCATCTCACTCCAAACTTCAAAATGAGGATTAATTAACTTGATTAATTGGTATTTTGACTGTGGTTTATGAAAAGAGGCCCAGCTATGGGCTGAGGTTTTTCAAAAAATATTTTCTATTTTTTTGAACTCCAAGTTCCCGCCAATGTCAAAATGAAATGAATTTGGTAATGAGAAGAACCCTAAAATCCAGACTTGTCCATGACATTCTTCTCAACATCAACGCCCTTTCCTTTTGTCATATTCAATATTTGAAAACTATAATAAATTATACACGAGTTTTAAGCATTTTATTCTATTCATATAATAGTTATAATATATATATAATATAATAGGAATGCATTTACGTATAACTAAGTTTAATTAATAAAAGATGAAGACACCATCGGAAATTTGTATGAATCCAATCGCCTGGTGCAAAGAATCAGGGCTCAACACAAGGTGAGTATAAAATTAATACATGACTTAATATGACATGGAACTCCGACATAGAACATGGAAAAACACTGTAAATAGGGAAACATAAGGCAGGTTTTCTAGGCTACATTATAACACGATAACGAGTGGCATGACTTCTAGTGTGTCAAATACTAAGACAGAATTAATTGTCTACGGGTTTCTTCGATGCTTGTTTAAAATTAAACCAGTTTATTCTACTAATATTCTATACAAGTTGATCAATTAAAAACTGTTATTTAATTGTTTAACTTTTGTTGTGTATCTTAGAAATCGCAGGTCTTCATTTTAGGGTGGCCGTGCCATTAGTGGCGCCAGCATTCAATTCTTCTAAAATATTTCCTTCTTTCGATAATTTTCGATTTTAATTTACCAATTTCCAATTCCACATTGACCTCCTTTGACCTTCATTTAGCGCATAGAGTTTCCATTTTATAACTGCTCCATCATGGGTAAGGGATTCAACAACTACATGTGCAAGAAGTTCTTCCACCCAGCTTCTCGAGATAACTTGAAGAGGGTATGGATGGCTGAGCAGAAGACAGAAGCCAACAAGAAGAAGCAAGAGGAACTTCGACTCCAGTATGAAAAGGAACAGGATCTCTACAACAACAAGTAAGTGGTTGTAGTTTTAATCCTCAGCAGAGGCCCTTCAATGAGAATATACAACTAAACGACGTATTTTGCTTTCTTCTTAGGTCACTCATTAGCAAGGAGAGTAAGGAAAAGCTCAGTGTCAATTTTATGTATGAACCACCACCTGGAATGAAACGGGAGCGTGAGAAAGAAGCTGGAGAGCCAGAGTTCAAGTTCGAGTGGCAACGGAAGTTTAATGCACCAAGAGAGGAGTAAGTTTCTAACGTATTTAGGTATTCCCAAATATTCAGCTGAGATTGACTATTCGTTTGTATTTCAGTTACTGCAAGGGAGATGAAGAGGTTCGTGACCAGCCCTTTGGAATTCAAGTTCGGAATGTGAGATGCATCAAGTGCCACAAGTGGGGTCACATTAATACAGACAGGGAGTGTCCCATGCACGGGCAGGCTACAGAACTCACAGGAGTAGAAATGGATCCCCTTCTATTGATGCACAAAATGCGTGAAGAGGGCCTGGCTCTCAAGCAAAGTGTACTAGGAGTTCGTCAAAATGAACCAGCAGCCAACCAGGTAACATATTGGTAATTATAAGCATTAGGCGGCGTTTCTCATATAAAAATCCTTTCAATAGGAACTCGTCGAAGGGGACTCCGATGACGAAGAGCCTGGAAAGAAAGGAGACGGGGACTCTGAAATGAGTTTCTTGAAGACTCTCAGCGATGAGCAGAAGCTAAAACTCCTAAAGTAAGTTTTTACACTTGGAAATAATGCGCAATAATTTTTACTGTTTTGTAATTCAAACAGGAAACTTGAGAAGCTAGAGAAGAAATCCAAAAAGTCCAAGAAGAAAAGTAAGGAAAAGCGAAAGGCTTCAGAGAGGAAGAGGAGTGGTAAAAGTCGAAGCCGCAGCCGTGATGGGCGTGATGAGGATAAAATTCGTTCTCGGCGTCACGGAGATCGAAAGCGTAGTTCTGAAGAGGAAGAGGGCCGACGTACATCTGGGAAATCTCGTTATCGTAAATAGCATTTATACTCTGTAATTCCATTCGCATTTGAATTGTAATTGTTTCTCCAAGTTTTAGTTTTTGTAATAAAATTGTTCTTCATCACGGCAGAGAATGGAGATTGACCTTTACCCTTCTTGAGTATTTGTGCTTGAGTAGAGTACTTGAAATCCTGTGAATGTGAATGCGTCATTCAGAATATACTAACTTTAATAATAATTGTGTGAAAGCATTGTCCTTTTTGTGTTCTTTATGTGAGGTCAGTGAGGTCACGAGGTGGGCGTGTTGTCATGGTCATTGTTCCTTGCGTGGGTGTTGATTGGTGCTGGAAGTGAGAATTGTGGAAGGCGGTTGTGTTGGAAGAGAGAAAAAGAAACCACTTGAACTCCACTGTTGCTCATTCAATTTGGGTTTTAATTTTTGATGTAATTTAATTTTAATTGAGGATTGTTGGAGTGATTGGGGGAGTGGGAGCACCCACTGGAGTACTCACTTTCGAGCAATTAATTTATTCCTAATCACATTCCAACGCCAGTGACGTCCGACGTCATCTGGTTGACACTTTCACCAGCACACAGCCAGGCACACCATACTTAATCAACTTAATCGTACTTAAATCAAGGATCAAATAAGGGCCGTACATGCGAAAGGACAACAAGGGGAGCTCACTGGTGACCCGGTCATTTCAACGTTACACGAAGCGGAGTCTGGGTCAACGCCGTGGGACTTCCCTAGTCTAAGGGGTCAACCGTATACTTCCTCAGGATGGGCTCCAATGTAGAAGACCTGAAGGGAGCTGGGATGGGACAGACAACCATCAGAGTCACAGGCATGACCTGTGCTTCATGTGTCGCAGCCATTGAGAAGAGGGCACGAAAGCTAGACGGTAATATAATAATTCCCATCTCCATATTATCTGTGTCAGGGTTTAATTGCTTTGTTTCCTTCTAGGTGTGATTGACATTGCAGTAGCTCTGATGGCGGCCAAGGCAGATGTCAAGTACGACTTGTCCAAATTACAACCTGTGGAAATTGCAGAATACATCAGTGACATGGGATTCCCGTCAGAAGTTATCAATGACCCAAGTGCTGGGAAAGGAGATGTGAAGATTCAGGTGAGGAATGTGGTTTACAATTACAAAGTCCTTGAACGAATTTAGATTTTAAATATTTTTTTCTAATCATTTTTTTTTAGATCAAAGGCATGACATGCTCTGCTTGTGTGAACACTATTGAGAAACGAGTGCTGAAAGAAAATGGAATAAACTTTGCAAGTATTAGTCTCTCCCTGAGCTTAGGGCACTTCAAGTATGACCCTGAGTTGACCGGACCAAGAGACATCATTGATATCATTTGTGTAAGTTTGTCTCAAATGAATTTTTAAATATTAGTTATCATGATGGAATGCTTGTTCATTAGGATATGGGATTTGAAGCATCCCTGCAGAATAACAGAGATGAGCATCACTTGGACCATAGGGACATGACACGGAAGTGGCGCAACTCTTTTATCGTTTCATGTATTTTTGGCGTACCAAGTATGGTGATAATGATGTATTTTATGATGGGGATGGACATGGACCATCACCACCACCTCCCTGTCAAGTGCAAACTTCCACAGTGCATTATTCCTGGTCTCTCACTCGAAAACTTCCTTCTCTTCCTTCTCGCAACTCCAGTTCAGGTAACAACTATTTTAAAATGTTTTGATTATTTAATGTTTATCGGTTAATGTTTAATGTTAAAGTTTATCGGTGGGAGACACTTTTATGTCGCAGCTTGGAAGGCGCTGAAGCACCGCTCTACGAACATGGACGTTCTCATCATGCTTGCCACGACCATTTCCTACGTTTACTCTTTGATCGTGTTGCTGGCCGCTGTGATCATGGCCCATGACCCAAGTCCTATGACCTTCTTCGACACTCCGCCGATGCTCCTTCTCTTCGTGTCCCTCGGACGGTGGCTGGAGCACATCGCCAAGGGCAAGACTTCAGAGGCACTTGCCAAACTCCTTTCTCTCAAGGCCACTGAAGCCCTCATTGTCACCGTATCGAAAGATTTTGAAATCTTGTCTGAGAGAAAGATCTCAGTGGACTTGGTACAAAAGGGGGACATTCTCAAGGTAAGGGTTTGACAAATTCATTTCATTTTTGTAAAAGTGCATTCTGTGATTATTTTTAGATTGTCCCTGGATCCAAAGTTCCAGTGGACGGGAAGGTCGTGCACGGAGGTTCCTTATGTGACGAATCACTCATCACAGGGGAATCCATGCCTGTAGACAAGAAAGTCGGTAAGTTCCCTTTACTTCCTTAAGATACCTTTGATTAATTAATGTCTTGAGTGAAATTTTTTTTATAGATTCCATGGTTATCGGAGGGTCTGTGAATACGCACGGTGTTCTTCTAGTCAAGGCGACGCAAGTAGGAGATGACACGACACTGGCGCAAATCGTCAAGTTGGTGGAGGAAGCTCAAACTTCCAAGGCCCCGATTCAACAACTGGCTGATAAAATTGCAGGCTACTTTGTGCCTATTGTAGTCGGAGTTGCATGTGCTACACTCACTGGCTGGGTCATCGTAGGGTTCATCAATTTCGAAGCACTTAATGTCAAGGTAGAGAAAAAACACGCAAAGTGGACTTGTGTAATTACAATTTGATTTTTTATGCAGGAGTACGACCGTGATCGATTCACAAAGATTGAGATAATTTTCCAGTATTCATTTCGCTACGCATTAACCGTCCTCGCCATTGCTTGTCCTTGTTCTCTCGGCTTAGCCACTCCGACTGCTGTGATGGTTGGGACTGGAGTTGGGGCTCTGAATGGAATTCTTATCAAAGGAGCAGAACCACTGGAAAACGCACACAAAGTGAAGACAGTTGTATTTGACAAGACTGGAACACTCACGCACGGAGTTCCTATGCTCACGCGTATTTCTATCTTCAACTCTGACATTCTGGATGCCCTTCCGAAGCTCTTGGTCATCATGGGCGTAGCAGAGTCAAACAGCGAACATCCCATTGGAACTGCCATTGTCAAATTCCTCAAGGAAATTCTAAACTCAGATTTTGGTGGGAAATGCGATGGTTTTGAGGCCGTTCCTGGATGTGGACTCAAGGCCACTGTCTCCCGCGTCGCTCCCCTCATTCAGACGGTAGTTGAATCTCCACTGATGCAACAATTTCAAATCCAGTTGAACTCGTTCGCTGGTCAATTACCACGCGACTACTTTACACTCGGTCAAGTCACTGTTGACTGCTCCTTGAAACTCCGTGAATACAACGATCCCATTGCCATAATGGAGGAGGATGCCCAGCTCGTCCCAGTTGGAGAAGAAGCAGAAGAAAGATTCAAGGTATACCAAAATTAAATTCAGTGCTGACTTGAATATCAAGCAACTATAAAAAATACTTCAAACAAAAGTCATTCATATAATTCAATTTGCTTCAAAGGTCCTGGTTGGGAACCGTGAATGGATGCGTCGTAATGGAGTCCACGTCCCTGACACCGTAAATGAGAAAATGGAGCATCTGGAAGAGGAGGGTCAAACAGTGGTTCTCTGCGCAATTAACGGTCAACTCAATGGGATGTTAGGGATTGCTGACAGCGTCAAACCAGAAGCACACTTGGCCGTGTGGACGCTGAAGCGACGAGGGCTGAGCGTAATTCTCCTGACTGGAGACAACAAGAAGACTGCGGCAGCAATTGCCAGAGAAGTTGGGATCAGCAATGTGTTTGCCGAAGTTCTTCCGTCTCACAAGGTGGAGAAGATTAGGCGAATCCAAGCGCTAGGTCAGCGAGTGGCGATGGTGGGGGATGGGATCAATGACTCACCCGCTTTGGCTCAAGCGGACGTTGGGATTGCAATTGCCTCCGGGACCGACGTGGCAGTGGAAGCGGCTGACGTCGTACTCATTCGAAACGATCTGCTGGACGTGATTGGTTGTTTGGACTTAAGTCGAACGACTGTCCAAAGAATTCGCCTCAACTTCCTACTGGCGAGTGTGTACAACCTCATCGGGATCCCGTTGGCTGCTGGTGTTTTCAGCTACTGGGGATTCATGATCCAGCCTTGGATGGGCTCAGCGGCAATGGCCATGTCCTCCGTTTCCGTTGTTTGCTCATCCCTCCTACTCAAGCTGTACAGGAAACCTACGAGAGAGTCCCTCTCCACACTCGAGTACCTCAAGAGCAAGGACATGGCCGGGCCAGAAGTGGTCCATGACTTAAGCGAAATTTCAATCCATCGAGGTCTGGACGATATGGGCGTTTCCAGGTCCAGATTGTCTCTGGCAAGTGCCCGAAGTAGGACTTCCATCTCCATCAACGCTTCTGCAATGAAAATGCGCTCACCAGATGATAGTCGTCACCGCCTGGAAGTGGATGGAGATGATGGAGGTGATCAAAACGAAAGGGAACTCCTCCTGGTCTGAATCTTCTGCAAACAATGAACTTCTACTCATCCCATCACCATCATCTACTCATAAAAAAAATACGAATGACTTTACTTGTGTACAAATTCATGTTTTAGCCTGGGAAACAATGCAACTGGTCCAATAAGGTTACCGTACTCGAACCAACTTATCCAGTCCAGGCCATTTATTGCCTACAGGGACGGGCCATTGACTACTACGTTAAGCTCTGCTCCCAATTCCTCCGGCTATGATTCGTACAGAAGTCTTTGGTAATGCGGAAATACCTCCCACGTTGGCAAGTGGAGTGTAAACTCAAGAGCCACAAGGACTGCAAATTCAAAACTTAGCAGCTCCGTGCGATTCACACGAAAGGTTCTCTCGATCATCTGGAAAGGAAGACGTATTAGGGGAAGGACATTATTTTGTTTTAATATTTTTACATCGAGAAGGTTGTGTAGGTGAAGGCCCTTGACGTCGTTCAGTTTGGCAGAAAGGAGGAGGCATGCGCCTGCGCAGAACTTCCGGTTGTACTTTGTCACAAAGGAACCAAGAATTAGTTTCTCAAAGTAGACATAGGCTTGGGCCACTGTCAGCAGGTCAACGTTGCACTCAGCCTTGGCTACCCGACGCATTTCCCGTTTCAAACTAGATTAAATAATGCTTTTATGAAGTTTTCGCAGAAACTGGAAAGTGTTTACCTTCTAAGTTTGCTGAGCGTGAGATGTATGTGAGGGAACCTATCTTTGAACTTATCATTCAGTTCCTTTTTCATATCAGAAGCTTTGCAGTAATCGATCACAGATGTGATGTAGGAAGGAAAAGTGAGGAGTGTTCGATGCTTTCCAGCTCGGAATTCAGGATCATCCAACATATGCGGAGAATAGGCAGCCAAAACAGCCTTGTGGAGACTACTGCCAAAACACCGAGACTCAAGTCCGTTCTCCGTGTCAGACAAGGACGAGGTTTCTGGATTCCCGGCACCACTCCCTTCCATGCACCTGCATTAAGATCATTTAAGTCTGGAACTTGAGTTTTCCTTATAAATTCTAACCTTGACAGCGGAGCTTGAAGGTGGTCAATTTCGTCTCCTCCTGCAGACACTGCTGCATCCACTGGATGAAAAAGTTTCCTTGGCTTGAGCAGGTAGCCATAACTCACTTCTTCTTCCTGGTAATGGACTAGTTGTTCCAAAGGGTCAGGCTCCAGTGTGCAAATGGGGCGCGTCCCCGAAGTATTCCGTGTTCTTCTAATCAGTTCTGGACGATCCACCACTCTGGAAATTATAAAAAAAAATTAGCTTTTTGATTCTAGTGTCTGGAGTCAGGAGGAGTCCAGTGCCTGTTAATTCGACTATCACGTGAGTATGGAAGTGCAGAGAAGACGACAAGGGGACTCCGGTGTGACACCAAAATCACAAGGCGCTCATTCTTGATCGCTGGAAGCGAGTCTGTCTTCATGTTCACCAAGGTGGTCTTCTCACGGTGGACGGAGGGGTCAGACACATTTGCCACAGAATGAGGTGTTTTCCCTGGATAGTAAAAAACAAAGTTTTAGGATTGATTCCCGTACCCTGTAAAGCTCCTTGTGGAGCTTTACCATGATCCAAACTTTCTGAACTACTAAAGTGGGCATGTTTCGCTTGACTAGCAGAAGATTCGGCATATTGACGATAGAAGCTCCCCGTATTCGACCTGAAATCAATAAATTACATTAGTTACAAGGAGATTCTTAGTTTGCTCTTATGAAAATTGCACCACCTTATCCGAGGAGTTGGATGATGTATTTCACGACACGGAGCGGCGCTTGAGACGGTGACAGCTCGTTGTTTCTCAAAGCTGAGCCTCTCTTCCTCCCTTGTCATGTACTTTGGATTGGCGAAGAGTTCACTGGAGGCAAAGGACTGACTCGACGACGGTGCTTCCAGGACTTCCAGCACCTTGTCCGGCTCCTGGACAAAGCTATCCTTGTACGTCCCATTGAGGGAGATATTGTTGAGGAAGGAAACTGCTGCAAGTCTCTTGGTCGTGGGGTGTCCCTTCTCTTTGACACTCATCCTGTAGAATCGACAGAAAAACAGTGTTGAATTACGTTGTGAACTGGAGCCTTTGAGGGATGCATGTATAATGATGTATAATGTATAAAGATGTCATGGGTTTGCTGTTTGTTTGGAGGAGTTTTAAGTGGATATACGAGGGGTATATCACGTCTACATTTAATAAGCTAAGAAGTTTAATTACCTCTGGAGTGATTATTCTTGTGTTGATGGATGCATTCCAGATGATGTTGACGTCAACGCCATCCACCAAGGAACGTCCATCCACCTCCCAAGTAGACGCTAATTGACGTCTCTAATTAACAAAACAAGATCAGGTGAAGGAACTGGACAAGGTCGTTAACTTCTTCAAAGGAAAGGACAAAATAAAAATCCCACAAACAAAACTTTCACCAGGCCATGTCAAGCTAGCCTCCTGCCACGCACAAGTTAGCCTCCAAGAATAGATTGACCTCACACAGGGTCATCCAATCGGGTCATCTTAAATACAGTTGTGTTCCCAGCTACCCAAAAAATTGATAACGAACTTAATAGTACATATTTGTCATTAATATAGCGATAGTACATATTTGTCATTAATATAGCGACTCGGCTTACAGACCTGGCATCAATATCTAAGCTGCTGAAGAATTAGAGTGTCTAGAATAACTTGCAGCAAATAATTTTAAAACTGCTTATTAGAATTTAGAAATCAGTTTTAATTAGCATATAGTCTCAATTGGCGTCGATTATTATAAATACTTATAAATAATAAATAAATATAATATAATAATAAAAATGATAGTCACACTGAGCTAATGCCACATCAATTCTCTCAAAAAGTTGATCTTGACCAGTCGACATGCATAAATTATTATGGTCATGTGTACCGCCATTATTTTGGGACTATAAGTTAGTTGTCCACACGTCTGGAGTGAGGGGGCTAACTTGTCGGAGCATCTAGCTTTCTTTTCTTTCCTTTTCTGTTCTGAGAGTGAGATTTTATGCAATTTGGAAAACCTCTGATATGTTTATGTTGCAGTTAAACTGTAAGACATGGTTGTTCTACTTGTTATTTGACCTTTAACCTTGGAGTTTGTTCCTGACATGATTTACCATTGATATGAGCCAGCCCCGTGAATGTTTTACTTCGAGTGAATGTCTTCCTCGTAAAGAGCAGCAGTGGACGGAGGGAAGGCGGGAAGGGGAAATGAAAAGGGAGTTTCTAAAATTAAAACTAAACTTTTATCAATCCAATTCGTTGTTTTCAGATTGTTAATTAATTGTTAATTAATTGTTAATTTGAATTAGCAGAGGCGTTAGCAGTCCCCATTCAAGGATTCTGACGCTTCACACTTGGATTCTCAACAGGAAATCTTGACAGCTGAACGGGAACACCCCCGGACATCATGGTATCAAAAGACTCATCATTCGGATTGACATTGTACTAATTCCATGTCATCTCATTCTTCCAGCTCGTCCTCGTTCTTGGTGATTTGCACATTCCACACCGAGTTGCCACACTCCCCAACAAGTTCAAGAAGCTCCTGGCTCCTGGGCGTATCCAGCACATTCTCTGCACCGGGAACTTATGCACACGAGAGTCATATGACTATCTCAAGACCGTAGCTGCCGATGTCCACATTGTGAAAGGAGACTTTGATGATGTCGGTTCGTATCCAGAGCAGAAAGTTGTAACTGTGGGACAATTTAGGATTGGCCTTTGTCACGGTCATCAGGTAACTCCACTGACCTATGCGTGTTCTGAAAACATCGGTTATGCTTAATTAAGGACCTGTTTGTCGTAGATTGTGCCTTGGGGAGATCAAGATGCGCTTGGGATTGTCCAACGTCAGCTGGATGTAGACATTCTCATTACCGGGCATACCCATGTTTTCGAAGCTTATGAGCACGAGAATAAGTTTTATATCAATCCAGGATCCGCAACTGGGGCCTACCATCCACTGCAAAAGTCAGACAATCCATGAAGTTCATTAATTGTCAAAGTTTAATTTTGGGTTACATTTTCAGACACGTCGTTCCGTCTTTTGTTTTGATGGACATTCAGAGCTCTACGGTAGTAACATACGTCTACCAATTGATCGATAATGAAGTCAAAGTGGAGAGGATCGAGTATAAGAAGCCATAAGAAGCAAGTGTGGAGAATCTCTAACCTACAAATACACTCCAATCCAACACCCCTCGTTAGGAATCCGCTTCTCCGGTTTAATTGTTTGTACGAAGACAAATAAAAGTTTGTCAGGTTACTCTTTATATTAGTAAGTTTGGATTTTACTTGTAACAATTACTATTTATTATTAGTTTAGTAAGGGTGAGATTTTTGCCTTATTCACTCACTCATGGGTAAAGTGTCGTCGTCGCTATCCTCGTCTCCAACAAATCTTCGCATTCCTTCCTTCATGTGGTTTACTCTTTGGATGGAGGATTTTAGTTCCGCCTAATTAGATCAAAGGTCATTCAAAAACAGCCTTGAATTGGTACTGTACTTACTTTAACGGAAGTTGTTTCCACAGTCGAGATTTCTAGTTGCTTTTGGAGTTTCGCATTTGTCGCTTTTAGTTCGTCCATTTGATGTCTCAAGTCGTTTCTTTCTTGCGCTGCTTTTCTGCCTTCTTTTTCTGACACTTTGAGCAGTGCAAGTGCCGTTTTCTTATCTACTTGGAGTTGACGAAGATCTTCCAAAGCAGAGCTCAAGTGACACTTGAACTTCTCCACTTGTTCCTGTTAAAAAATTAGAATCCTTCCAGCACATGTTCAGGTTTGTTCAGTTAAAACTCACATCTGAGCGTCGCTGCTTCATTTCCTCCACTTTGACTTTACTGTTGAATTCCGCTTGTTTGAGACTCAAGGTTCGCTTTGACAGTTCCTCGGCTTCCTTCTGACTTTCTTCCAAGACTTGAACTTGTTTCCACAATTGGTCCACTTTGACCTCAAGCGACCTCCGTTGTTCCATCTCAGCGGCATAGAGGCTCAATTGCAGAACCAAGTTTGATTTCTCTGTAGCAACTTCCTGAAGTGCTTTCGCATACTTCTCGTCACCCTGTTCAAAATTACAGCAACAGAATTATATGCTTAGAATTAATTTAGTTTCAAAAAACAAATTAGTTTGTAATTGGCCTACATTCTTAAGTTCTTTGTTCAGTTCATCAAGCGACGCCTGAAGCCTTCCATTCTCCAGTCTCAATTTTCTACTGACGCCCTCCACTTCTGCTACATTTCGATTTGCATCTTCTAATTCATGGAGAGTTTCACGGAGCTCTTCATCTGCCTACAAAGAGTCAATTGTCATTCGCGTTGCCATACACTTTGGTTTTGTGACCTTGACCTTTGCCCTGAGTCTCCTTAGCTGTGTCCGTTCTCCTTCACTCAATTCCAAAGAGTGCTTGAGTTGTCTCACAATTCCCCTATTGGTCATTTCTTTCTTCATCGCTTCTTCTCTGGCCAAGTGGGCCTCCTTCAAAAGGACACTGCGACCCCTGACCTCCTTCTTAAGACGTCGAACTTCATCTCCTGAACACATTGAACTACTGTCACCAGGTTCCCCTTGGCTCATTTCCATTTCCAACAGTTTCCCTTCCAGTTCTTTCTTAATTCGGAGGAGATTCGCCCTCTCTTCCTCTCCGGAAAAGAGTTGAAACTCAAGACCTGTGTCAGCGTAGAATAAAACTAAATAATGAATTACAAATATACAAGTTAAACCTTTGATCCTCTTCAGTGTCAACTCCTCTAGTTCCTGGAGTTCTTCAGCGTGCCTCAGGGCCTCTTCTTTTTCTCGCCGTCGCTTTCCTTCTGCTTCTTCTTCCAGTCGCTTTTTAGCACTTTGCTCTGTGCTCAGTTCTTCAAGGAGCAGCTCCTTTTCTGCTTCCTGGAAGGGAGAAAAATCTCTTGTTTTCAAATCAAACTTGGTTGTGTACATAATAAAGGCTAACAAACTCACTTCTTCTTTTAGTTTTGATTGAAAGTGGGCGTTGAGCTTGGCCAGTTCTTCAGTATGGAGTTCCTTTGCTTCCTGTGCTTCAGCTTCCAGCCCAGCAAGTTTTGTCTCCCTCAGATGAAGCTCCAGTTTTACTCGCTGAAAATCAGCCCTAAATCAAATGGCTGAATTCTATATATTTGGCCTTTAATACGTGGAGTTCAGTCCTGAGTTCTTCTGCCTGTCGTGATGCCTCTTTCTTCTCAGCGCTGAGGCCTTCGACGACACCCTTTTCCTTTCTCAGAAGTGCCTTCCATTCCACTTCCCCTTGAAGAACCTTTCCCATTTCTTCCTCCAAATGAGCGCATTTCAGAGTCTCTCCGTCAAGAATTGACTTCATTCGAGCGCATTCGCCTTTCAACTTTTCCGCTTCCTTTTGCAGTTTTAAAACCAATTTGCGCTCAATTCCAACGGCATCGTAGGCATCCATGCACTGACAATAAAATTAATTTTCTTAAATCGGTATGCTTTAGATATTTTCCGGCACCTTTTTATCCAATGACTTCCTCATGAGATGAAGGTGGTCATTGTAAAACGTTTCTCGTTCGTCCAACTTCCTTTTCATAGTGTCCACTTCTTGCCGGCTTTTTCTTCTCCATAAGCTCCGCCTGTCAACCGAAATCAATTCATTTGAAATTAAAATTTTAGTTTGACTTACATTACGGCAAAGTCTGGCAGCGTCTCTTCCAAGTCCATGGATCCTTCATCCAACCAGTCTTTGACCCCGCTTACTTTCCCTTCTTCCTGATTGGCTACTTCATCTCTCATGGAAGGGGCCAATGACTCCTCTCCATCTTCCGCATATGATTTCCCAATAGAATTGATGGACTCTGAAGAGGCCGAGAAAGAAATGCAGCTGGAGAGACTTTGAGTAGAATTGGTGAGTGCACTTCCCTTGGGCTTGACCTTGACTCTTGTGTTCAGAGTGTCGTTTGACCTCCGCAGGAAGTCGGTGATCTTTGCGGAGAGTCGAAGTGCATCGTTTCCTTTGATTGAATGGTGGTCCATTGTCTCTCGTTTGAGTGACAGACGGCGATGTTCAGCCAGGGACGAGCGCATCATTTCCTTATCCAATTAGTCTCTTTTTGGCTCAGAGTTCCAGGGATTCCAACAGGAATTCAACTAAATACACAAATCAAAAAATGCAAAAGAGAAACAGATGCGCACGAGGAATCTCTTTGACCTGATCTAGTAAATAAAACTCCGATCCAACTTTATTCGACGTAAACAAAGGATGTAAGCAATTGGGCCAAAAGCGCAACAAACTTACTCACAAGGCTGAATTTGAAATCCTTACTTCTTCCGTTGAATGTGGAAAAGGTTCTTCTGAAATTCAGTACAGTGGATTAACACTGCACATGCTCGGACCTTGATGTGGCCCTTGATGTGGCTCTTGATTGGTGGGGAGAGGTCCCTTTGGTTTTGACTTTTGAGCCAATCAGATGGCGTCCATTTGGAGACGCTTCTCTGCCAAAAGCCAGTGAATGAATGGGTGGATTTTGGCACTGCTGGATGCAATTAAAGCGACTAGTCCCGTACGTAGAGTGTTTTCTAATTTTAGATGACAGTGATTTGATTACCCAAGACTGAACCCAACACGAAACACAAACATCCCAGTTGGCCAGATGCATTTCAAAGATTTAAAAAAGAAATCATGTCACACATGGAGCTGACGCCGAGGTCGATGATGTCGCCATGCACATCATAATCATCATATCATAATAATCCCCACTTGGAAACCCAGCAGTGGACAAATGGAGAATATAATCGAATTATCGAGAAAATATTGCAAAAATGCACATAAATGCCAAAGGCCAATAACCTTGAAGGTCATTTAGACATGTAAAGTCCGAACTTTGATTTTTATCACAAGGCTTCAGGGGAATCTGAAAGGAATCTTTAATTTAAACATAATTTCCATACTTATCTTTAGCAGTTTCTTTCAAATGCATCAACTCTGCAATATAAACTCCCAATTCCAGAATTTTACTGCTTCTACAATTCACCCAATTTGATTTTTCGACAGTCCACACTAGATTACTATCCTGTGATCCGGATTCTAATAAATTACTGAATCACTAGAATTCTGGATAATCCTCAATGGAGCGAAGTATTTGGCAAGTGCCAGAGCACATGAAGTATCTTTTCAATCTGGACCATCAAATAGTACACTTGTTCCAAACATCCCTCAGCGTGCCAAAGCTAACAACGGAACGTGTCGAAGGTCAACCAATATCAAGTGGTGACGATGACAGTCAGCATGGTAAGGGGTACCATTTAAAAATAAAAGAACCCCTAACTTTCTCCCACGTCACCCATCTCGTAATTCTAACAGGTTTTCTTTTCCTTCAAGAATTTGTTGAATTGGACGCTTCTCAAGTGTCCAACAACCTATGGGGAGCGACGACGCAGAGGATCCAATCAGAACTGACCAAGAACGCTCGGAAGGTGAAGATAAGAACGACAACTACAAGTTGCGGATGCGTCTTCCCTACAAATGACACTCAGCAGCAACTGCTCACCAAATATGGATCTTTACCGCAACTCATGAGCCACAAGGCCTTGGTCATCCTCACTGAAGGCATGAAGAAGAAGCTTTTGGACGACAGAGAGAAGAAGAAGAGTAGAAGTGTCACGGTGACCCCGGGTGTTGTAAGGTCAACCAGGAGGATGTCTCAGGGGTCTCCTGGGACACCGGTATCCTCATTTGTGCCTCCTCTTCGGATCAAGCGTCTTTTCCAGGACGACACATTTGAGAAAGGTGGGACGGGAGAGCGACGGAGTGGAAGGAGTCCTCTGGTTACAACTAAATTGAAGGACTGTGAGATTCGTTTGTGGCGAGTTGAGGATGTGTTAGAGGCTGGAAGGAGCTCTCCTGTCCTCGTAAATCCTGAGTGAGTTAATTAATTTGTTTTTGATGTTATCCCCTTTAACATTGCAATTAAATGAATTTTTTTGAATGAGAAAGTGGAGAAAGTTCTTGTGGGAATGAAGAGGGACTGGGAGATTCACCCGGGAAAATCAAAGGGAAATATTGAAAGCTGAAGCCTCAATTTTACAACATTTTTCAACAATTTTCTTTCCTCATTTTCAATTAGATTTTGGATGTCAGAGAGAGAGGTCAAAAGGTCAATGGAGTCCAAAGAAGGCAAGATCCATACAAAACATACTCAGAAAAGTCCCAGTTCAGAACCTGAAGGAACATTCCGCAACCAAGAAGGAAAGGTAAGGTATTAACATTGAAATTAAAATTATTCTTGCAAAACAAAGCACTCACTTGTACTGGACATGAAGTTAATGTTTTAGATTTAGTTTTTGCATTTACTTGTAGACGGGGGAGACGCGTGAGGCCGGGTATGAGAGACGTCGACACTACCGTGACCGAAGAGACGATAGTGATGAAGGCAATAATCCTTACCCAAGACGACAAGATGAAGACAGAGGATGGAGAAATCATCAAAGCAGTAGTGGAGAAAGAGCAGACTCTCGGATGCATCGTCCTAACCAGGGAAGGTAAGCCATTTATAAACTTCCCAAGGAAGAATCATCAATGGAGTGGAATGACACTGTTTTTTATATTCTAGAAATGTCTTTGTCCGGGAGAGTGGAGAGAGAAAGAGGCCTTTCTACAAGGGTCCAGAAGGACGAGATAGACCTTATCATAATCACCATCGACAAAGCACATCCAAGTCTGAAGGGAATCAATCAAATGGTACTTATAACATTTTTGGAAGAAAACCTAACTTTATAGCCCAGCTTCTTCAGAACAAGGGTTTTTTAATAATGTTTCTTTAAGTTTCCGGCGGTGAGGGTACCATCGATGAAGATGACTTGAAGGCACCTCAATTGCGCAACATCTCCTGCCCTGCATCCTCTTCCCTTGTGCAACAAATAGAAAAGCGTAAACTTCTTTTCAGCAAAAAGGTATTCCCAGCATCAGCACTTGTGGAAAAAAGCGTTTATGTCTCTAATGTGTACTTGCAGGACAAACCCGAAGCTACCGCCAGCACTTCTTCACCTTGGCAGCAGACAAAGTTCTCCGATGACTCTGATGGAAAAGTGTCAGCCAAGTTCAAGAGACTTATGGGCATGAAAGGTAATAAACACACAGGGCGTGCAGGGTCAGTTACTTCATTCTTCTTTCCCTTTGGTCCAGGGGCTGAGGAAAGTGGTTCCGGATCTTCTTCTGGATCCTCTTTGAGGGTTGCTAGTTCCCAATCCAATTCCAGGGAGTACTTGGCTAACCTTGAGAAGCAGTACGAAGTTGCTCGAACGATCACACACACCCAAAGAGGCGTGGGCCTTGGATTTGGTTCCAGTGGACCGACCCTACTCAATCCAAACCCCAGCCACCAGTATCCAGGGCAACAACACAGAAACTAATTGTACAAAAATCCTCATCAACGCTACACGTAAATAACCTCCTTCTGAAGCCTTGCTTCTAAAAAAAATAAAGTAGTTGACAATTTACAGTTCAATTTAGGGTCAAATTCTTAAATATATTTTTTCCATAAACAATAACAATTTTTAGTCCTGTGTGAAAAGAAGCTAATTGATGTGTCTCTCCCTACCTAGAAGGAGAGATCAAAGAAGTTAAAAATTGATCATCGGATTTGCTCCAGTTCCCCAGAAGAATCCACGTCGTCAGCTGACTCAATTCGCCTATTCTACTTTCGCAAAGGGCCTCCAGAATGACAACAAGACCAGCGCTGAGCCACTGAGCCGCCGCGCTGAGCCACACGAATAGGGGTGGAGCTAACCCAAAACAAATGCACGCTAGTTTTGAGCCAGTTTAATTAGTGTTTGAATTTAAACCCACCGTGGTCCCATGCTCCTTGTCACGGGGCGAAACTCCTGCCGCAGTGGCGACGAACGGAGACAACGGACTCCATTTGTTTCTCCAGCACGCATCCCATGGGTTCCTCGCCTCTTCGCCGTCTGAAATAGAAATCCATGTGTTAATTTTAACAATTTTAAAAACAAGTTTTAATTGATGAATTGATGAATACATTTTAAATTTTTGTATAACCTTGGTTTGAGAATTCTTTTCCAGGTGGGCAGACCCTCTCTTCCCTGCAGTCAGGGCCTTCCTCAGTGCCGATGTGTTTACCTTCCGACTGAGAATCCGTCCAACCTTTCTTTTCTTAGGAACTTGTCGCCTCCCACGCTTCGTCTTCTTCACGACCAAAGATCCTGCAGCAGATTGTCTCACGAGTCCCCCTTCAACCATTTTCAGCCCCTTAACCTTCTTCAATGGAATCTTCTTCCCAGCTGAACCCGAGTCTACTTTTGGCGGAGTGGATGAAGAGACTTCGAAGATTTGAAGCGCCAGCCCTTGTGCCTTTGCCTTATCAGCCAATTCCGACTTGGCTGAACCTGAGTTTCGCTTCTGACGCTTGGCAGGAACGGAGGTGGACTCAACTGCTGTAGGTTTGGTCTTCAGCCCTGTCCCTGCACTCGGCGACAGAGTTCCTTGACCTTCAGTGAGAGGGGTTTTCGTGGGAGGAATATGAGAGTCGCTTGCCGTGCTTGGCTCAAGTGGTGTGAGAATAGGAGCAGTGACTAAGGCTGCTCGTGCAGCAGCAATGGCATCCCGATCTTTCTTCTTCTGTGTCCAAACGGGGCGGTCGGACCTCGCTGTCTTGACGCTGGGAACCAAGACTGGTCTGAGATCAGTTCGGGAGATGAAGGGCGGAGCCCTATGAGTCTGAGATGACTGCTGCTGAGGCATAGAGCCATAACGTGTGAGAGCCAGTGGACGATCAGGGCCCCTGGTCATCACTTGTCCAGGTAAATAATTGGGTGGAGCAGGGCCCTTCCCACCAGGTCCTGGAACGCCATTCCCACCTTCGATCGTATTTGGAGTCACCCCTCCTTGTGGAGTTGCAGCCAAGCTCCGATAAGCTCCTCGGTAAATCTATGAACCATGGATTCATTGAACACTGCATTGGGAGGAATGAAATGTTAGTATTGGCATATTTACGTGAGCTTTTGGTGGGCCAGGTGGATCAATGACGACGGTAACGACCGAAGTATTGTCTGCACGGAGGTGATGGTTGTACCAACGGTCCAGTGCCCTGTCCACAAGTCGCTTAGAAGGGTTGGTCCAATTCTTCACGGGTGAAGTATTAGCATCCGCCTCAGGACTTGACAGGAGTTGTCGCTCGTTGCTCTTCTCAGCAATGTAAACAGTATGCACAGCTTCCTGAGCGTTCACCATGTTCCAGAGACCATCACTCGCAAAAATGAGACAGCGGAATGTGGCCAGGTCAATATTGACAACGGAAACATCCGGCTCAGGGGAAACCACAAATTCGTTCTGCTCAGAGTTGTAACTCCAAAAATCACCTGCAGAAATGGAATCAAAAAGCGTAATTAAAATCATGCTAATAAAAGCAGGACTCTTTGAATATATTTTACATATTCCTATTTAGTTTCCACAATCCACAAGTTCAATAATTTTCATTCAATGCAATAAACTCACCCAATGATCGAGCAACTGCCAAAAATGGAATTTCGTCAATGGGAGTCGATCGACGAACAGGGCCTTGATGCCCCAGACGGGGACGATTCCAAACCACTCTGGAAACACCAGACTTTCGAACAACTTTTCCTCCACACCTGGACCAAAGTAAATGCAACTCCAATACCTGCCTAAAGACACACTTTCCAATAACTCAGTTTTACTTACTGCGTGATCCGTTCATTTTCGTCCATACTTTCAGGTTTGTGATCTCTTGTAAGTGCTTTGGCCCTCCAGAATCCACTCTGACTATGTGGGTCTTGGTATCCCAGAATTATCCCTGAGTCTCCCACATGACCCAAATACAATTTACTCTTTCGAACAAATGCAATGCTCGCAGTAGTCCCTGAAGTTGATGGCAGCCCAGCTGGAGTTTTTGGCCAATTGTCTAAAAACAACAACAAATTAATTAACCTTGAACTATTGAGAATTTGATCAACTCCCTTACCAAGTTCCTTCCTCATAGCATAATGAGTGTTGACAAATCCGTCATGAATAGCTTTGAGCACACTCTCATCATCATCAGCCCAGAAGTTCTTTTGAGAGACAATATTATCCATAAGATGCTCCTTCGTGTAGTGGGCTGCTTCCTGGCCCCCATGGCCATCGAATATTCCAAAGTAAGCATACAGGAGGTCTTTTTCACACGGAGTAGGTTGATAGGCAACTCCAATCATGTCCTCCATGTACTTCCGCCCTCCTTGACTCGTGTGCGCCGTGACACGAAGATTGACCCCAATCGAAGCTGATCCCGCCATCGTGGTCCAACCTTAGGAGAAGAGACTGGGTATGAGATTTGCTTCAGTACGAGCAGTGTGGGTCCTTACCACAGTATATTTGTTGTTTATGGGTGAATTGGTTGGGTATTGACCCAGTGGTGGTTGGAGATGACCTGGGTCAGTTCGTCCTTCGTTGTTGCTTTCTGTTCAGAAATGAGTGAGTATAGCAGAGGGGATGGGGTAATTGTCGGACCACGGAATCGTCGGACCAACTTCGGAAATTTTTTTTGATTTCGAATGATGCTGGAAAATGTCACAGGAACTTCGTTTGGTGTGAAAATATATTC